>JABUQX010032503.1:0-11811 GCA_015478945.1 Trachelipus rathkii
ATCCATCTGTTTTTGAACTGTTTTGAAACTGTTTTTGACTGTTATTTGACTGACTGTTTTTTGAACTGACTGTTTTTGAACTGCACTGTTTATTGAACTGACATCGGCCTTTTTTTGACTGCTCTTATTTGAAACACATTGACTCTGTTATGCGACTGTTTTTTGACTGTTTTTGACTGTTTTTGACACTGTTTATTGATCTGTCTCTTTTGTACTCGCGAAACCTGTTTTTGAGCTCGACTTGTTCGGTATTGAATGCTTTGTTTGTTTGACTGCGCACCATGTGGTTTTTTGGACGTGAGATTTTTTTGACTGTTATTATTTGAAACACTGGTAACACAAATACTACACACTTCTACTGCATCATATTCGACTGTTTGACTGTTATGAACCTAGTTTGTTGTTTTCTTGCTGATTCTTTTTGACTGTTTTTCTGCACTGTTTTTACGCGTACATGAGTTTTTATTGACTGTTATTTTGACTGTTTTTTGACTGATTTTTTGACTGACCGTTTTTGACTGACTGTTTTTCCTTTCACTCCGTTTTCGACTGACTGTTATTTGACTGTATATTTTTTGACTGCGACTGCGTTTTGACGTGTTTTGACTGACTTTTTTGACGCAGACTGTTTTTGACTGGCACCTGTCTTTTTGTCATCTCGAACCGTCTTTATCGAACTGACTAGATCTATATTTGTGGTACTATTCTAATTGACATGTTTTTTGACTGTTCGAGACTGTTTTAGTGAGACATGACTGGTTTTTTGCGAATCCTGTTTTGACTTGCACCTTGTTTTTGCGAAACTGTTTTCTTCGACCTGTTTTTTGACTGCGACTGTCTTTTCTCACTGTTTTTTATAACTGCTCTTTTGCACATGTTTTCTGACTGCGTTTTTTGACTGACTGTTTTTGAACTGGTGTGTTGATTCAAGGGAATGTTTTTGACTAGCGGCTTTTTTGACTGTTATTTGACTGAACTGTTTTTGACTGTTTTTGGACTGTGTTTGACTGTTTTTGACCTGTTTTTGACTGTTTTGACTGACTTTTTTTTTGATCTGTTTTTGACTCGCGAGTATTTTGACTAGTGTTCTTTTTGAAGACCATGTCTTCTTTGATCTGACTGGGTGCCGAACTGTTTTTGACTGACATTTTTTGATTTGACTGTGTTTTTGACTGTTTTTGACTTGACTGCTTTATTCGATGACTGTCTTTTTTGAACTTGAGTTTTTGACACATAGTAATAGCCTTGACCTGTATTTGATCTGTATTTTTGCACTTGTTTTGACTGACTGTGATTTTTGACTGTTTTTTGAACGTTTTTGACTGTTTTTGACAAAACTGAGTCTTATTAGCGCTGTTTTTGACTGTTTTTTTGACTGTTTTTTGACTGTTTTGACTGTTCTTTGAAACTGTATTTTGTACCTGCCATGTTTGACTGTTTTTTGCGAACTGCTTTTTGCACTGTTTTGACTTGTTTTTGACTGTTTTTTTTGACTGACTGTTTTGACTGTTTTTTGACTGACTGTTTTCGACTGACTGTTTTTGACTGTTTTTGACTGACCGTTTTTTTGCCTGTTTTTGACTGACTGTTTTTGGACTGTTTTTGACTGTTTTTGACTTGTTTTTGAACTGTATTTTGAACTGTTTTTGCTACTCGACTGTTTTTTGACTGACTGTTTTTGACTGTCTGTTTTTTGCTGTTTTTTGTTTTTAACTGTTTTTGACTGACTGTTTTTGCTGTTTTTTTGACTGTTTTGACTGTTTTTGTGACTGTTTTTTGCTGTTTTTTGACTGTTTTTGACTGTTTTATGACTGACTGTTTTTTTTGACTATTTTTTCACTGTCATTTATCCTCCTTTTTGCCTGGTTGTTTGACTGCCGTCTTGTCAGACGTTTTGAGCTGACTGCTTTTGAACCCTCTTTTTGACTGTTTTGACTGTTTTATGACTGTTATATTGACTGGGTTTTGCGATTTTTGCTTTTTTGCTAGTTTTAACTGTTTTTGGACTTTTTTTGAAATGTTTTTAACTGTTTTTTGACTGTTTTTGGATGTTTTTGGAACTGTTTTTGAGGGAACTGTTTTTGACTGTTTTTGACTTTTTTTACTGTTTTTTGACTGTTTTGACTGTTTTTAACTGTTTCTGACTGTTTTTCGACTGTTTTTTGACTGTTTTTGCATGTTTTTGAACTGTTTTTGACTGTTTTTGATCGCTAAATGTTTTTTAAACTGTTTTTTGACTGTTTTGACTGTTGACTGACTGTTTTTGAACTGGTGTGTTGATTCAAGGGATTACTGTTCTTGACTGACTGGTTTTTTTATATTATGACTGTTTTTGACTGTTTTGATTGTTTATGTACATGTATAATTGACTGTAATTTTATGAACTGATTCGATATTTTTTGACTGTTTTTTTGCAGCTGTTTTTGCCTTTATTGATTATTTTATTGATAATTGTATTTTTAGCACTAGATCTTGTTATTTTGACTTGTTTATAATTGATACTTAGACTGTTTTTTTATTAGACTATAGTTATTTGTACTGTTATTTGACTAGTTTTTTATGACTTGTTTTGACATGTTTTTTGACTTACAGATATTTAGTTTTTTGGAACATGTTTTTATGTAACTATGAGTTTATGTACTGTTATTTTTTGACTTAGTTTTTGACTGTATTTATTGACTAGTATTTTTAGAACTGTTTTTTAGATCTGTTTTTTAGACTGGAACTGTTTATATTTGACACATGTATTTGTTTAGAACTGTTTTTGACTGTTTTTGACTGTTTTTTGATCTCTGAGATTTGATATTTTGGCCTGTTCTTGTTCTATGTGAACTGATCTTGCTTTTTATTGATGGACAAACGTGTTTTTCTTCGTATGCATAATGGGACTGACTGTTTTTCCTGCGGATGATATGTAGACTTGGATTTTCGAACTGAATGGGTTTCTGGAATGTAACAGTTTTTTGACATGGTTATATTTTGACCTTAGATGATATTATTGATCTGTTTTTTGCACATGATTAATTCGTTACGTGTGTTTTTTGACACATGTTTTGATCTCATGCTAGTCTCTGATAGAATAGAACTCGTTGCATATTTTGACATCTTGAGAACTTGTTTTATTGAATGTTCTACACTTGTTTTTGAATGTTTTCTAGTGTATTTCTAGTTTTATTTGATCTGTTCTTTTTGACTGTGTTGTTGTTTTGACAGAACTGTCTATCTATTGAATTGTCTTGAACATAGTTTTTGAGTCGCTTTTCTGATTTGTTATTGTACCTGAGATATATTTGACTGATAATATGAATAATAGAAGCTGTACGTACTTTATAGTATTGATCGTGTTATTTTATGACGTTGATATCTCCTTATGTAGATTGTTTGGTTATCTGGTTGAGTGATTTTTGATCGGATGTGTTATTTTTTCGAGACACATGTGGTGAAGATTGATAGGGTTGTTATGAACTGCTCTTTTTGACATAGTTTGTTATAACGTGGGATATATTTCTAGAACTGTACTGCTTTTGGAAGTGTGGAATTATGCACACGTAATCTTTTGCCAATAATATTTTGCAAGTGATGTTTCTTTTAGAAAGTCTGATGTGATGTTATTAGAAACTGATCTTGTATTTTGAAATCTGACTTGTTGTATAGAATCGATTATTTTATTCTGATTGCACATAAAGTTTAGCCTTAATTTCGCGTCGATGTTATAGCAATTCACCGACTTGTTGATTAGAAATTGACATACACACGACGGTGATTTTTTCCATATCCATCATGTTTCGCTTCCATTGAATGTTTTTTTGAACTGGTTGCTGATATATGGCAAATATTTTGATACCATTTAGTCAGAATTTTGTACTGATTTTACTGGTGTATATCTAATTACGTGTTTTTGGTTCTCTTTTAAAAGTTAAATTTGTTAGATTTTTTGTAATGTTTTTTGAAAAATAGTTTTTTTTTTTTGGAGGATATGTATTAAGAATTGCAACGTGTTTTCTATTAGCACTAGCTAAATTCTTATAGACGTTTTGTTCATGAGAATCTCTCGCACGTGTTGTATACTATATAGTGACATATTGGCAGCTGTTTACAAACGACTACTAACAAAACTGTATTGTGAATATTTAAGCATGTGTTTTATAGATTACGATTTTTCGTGTAGATGTTAGTGTGATTAGATTTGTTTTAACGGGTATGTTTTAGAACGTAGGATATTAATATTTATTAGTATATTTTTAGACGGACATCTGATATTTGTTACTTGTTTTTGACGGAACTGTGCAGTTTGACTGGTGGTTGATGCTGTATATTTTTGATCTGGATTAATTCGAGTGTTTGGAAATAGCATCATATGATGTTTTAGACTACGTAATTTTTTAATATAGAATAGAGAACATGATTAATCTGGAAGATATGTTCGTCTTCTAGACTGTTCTCATAGACATCGTTATATTTGACTTGACTAGTTGGCTGATTCTGTATCTAATTATTTGCAGAATGGTTTACCTAGTATCATTTATTCGGTTCTTTTTTATAGAATGAAATAAAATATAAAAATAAATTATAATAAAAAATAAGTAATAGACTTAATAAAAATAGACGCTACTGATTTTATTCATAGACCTGAGCGTAGGTCTATGGTATTATTGGTTGAATCTGTTACTATAGACTCTGAGTTCTCTTTTGCTTATTTGATCGGTACTCGTGGAATTTTGTCAACTGACGGCTGGATCATGATTTTTGAACTGTAGTTTGGTGGAACATGTTTTTTTATAACATGTATTTTGACTGTTTTTGACTGTTTTTGACTGTTTTTGACTGAATTGAGTATATATCAAATGAAGATTTTTCTTTCATAATATTTTGAATATTTGTTATTTCGTCATGAAATTTTAGGTACAGATCGTAAAAAGGCAGTTTTTTTGACTGACTGTTTTATGATTTGAACATGATATCTGTTTTTGAATGTATTTATTGACTTAGCTTGTTTTTGAAACTGTTATTTTGACTCGTTATTTTGACTGGTTTTTTGACTAGTTATTATATGTACTGTATTTTTATGTTACTGATTTTTATGTACATGGTTTTTGACTGAGTTTTTGACTGTTATTTGTAACATTAGATTTTCTAGACTGAACCTGTTTTTGATCTGTTATTTTTTATAGAATGAACTTAGTATATTAGACTGTTTTTGACTGTATTTATGTCTGTTTTGTTTTGACTGTTTTTGAACTGTTTTATGAAGCTGTTTTTTGACTGTCTTATGCAGTCTTGAATTATATTTTGAACTAGTTATTCCTATTCGTAATATCATGTTTATTTATGGACTGTTATTATGAACTGGTTATTTTGACTTAGTTTATTTGAACTGTATATAATTTGACATGATTATTTTTAAGATACTTATGATTTATTTATGACTGACTGATTACTTTGGACTGGGATAGTATTTATTTGACTGTTTGTTGTAACTGACTGTTTTTTTGACTGTTTTTTGACTGTTTTTGAGCCTGTTTTTTGACTGTTTTTTCTGACTGACTGTTTTTGATTGTTTTTTGACTGTTTTTGATGTTTTGGACTGTTTTTGACTGGTTTTTTTCTGTTTTTGATACGCATGCACTGTTATTTTTTAATGAACTGTTTATTGACCTGTTTTTATTTGAAACTGTTTTTTATATTTATATATTTATAATGATGCTGTTTAGACTGTTTTGACTGTTTTTGACTGTTTTTTGACTTTTAGTTTTTGACTTAGGTTTTGTAACTGTTTTTCGGACTGTTTTAGAACTATTTATTGATCTGTTTTTTGACTTGTTTTTGAATATGGGTTTTTTGGACTGTATTTTTTGAACTGTTTTTTGATATGTTTCACTTGACATATAATCTAACTATCATGATACTTGATATTTTTGTTTGGCAACAACGAAAGTTTGTTTTGAAAGTTTTGACTGACTTGATATTTTGACTGTTTTTTTTGTTAACTGTTTTTTTGACTGTTTTATTATATGACTGTATATCTATTTGACTGGACTGTTTTTTATGACTGTTTTGTCTGTTACTAGATTCTAAGCATTTTGACTGTTTTATGACTGTTTTTTGACTGGTATTTGACTTGTTTTTGACTGTATATTTTATGAATGATCTATAGTTTATGGACTGTTTTGACTGTTTCTTGACTGGACTAGTTATTATTTAGACTGACCAGCTACATTTTATAGAATATACGATTTTTTAGATAACTGTTTTTGACTGTTTATTGACTGTTATTTGACTGTTGTTTGATACTGTTTTTTTCTTGCATGTATTATAGACTGTTTTGACCTGTTATTTTTGAACTGTTTTTGAACTTTTTCGGAAATTTTGTCTTTTTATGAACTGAGGACTGATTTAATTTGAACTGATGTTTTTTGACTGTTTTTGATTACTGAATATTTAATGACTGTTTTTAGTGTCCCCCACCCCCCTTTCTAATGCATGACTTCAATAATGATCGCTCTAATGATGATATTATTTTACTGTTTTTATTTGACTGTTTTTGACCTGATTTTTGATCTTGTTTTTTTGACATGTATTTTGTCCTAGTTTTATTGCTGATTCTGTCTTTTGACTTGTTTTGAACTAGAATTTTATTGACTGTTCTTGAAACTATGTTTTTCACCTGTTTTGAACTGACTGTATTTTTGACTGTTTTTTGACTGTTTTTTTCTAAATTTATTTGACTTTTTGTTTTGTGAAATTTATTGCCATGTTTATTTTACTTCGGATTTAAAAACTTTATGTTTTCCAATAACAAGTTGCAATAAATATGCAAAGGGGAAATACTTCCATGATAAAAGTAGTCATGAAAGTAATTTCAGAAAAATAAGTGAATTTTTTCATCTAAGATCTGTTTTTGACATATTTTTATTTTGAACTTTGTTCTTTTTTGACTGTTTTTGACTGTTTATGACTGTTTTGACTGTTTTTGACTGTTTTTGACTGTTTATTGACTGTTTATTTGACTGTTTATTTTGACTAGTTCTTTGACTTGTTCTTTGATTTTATGACTTTAAGCTTTATGACTTGATTTATTATATTGACTAGACTGTTTATTGACTGTTTTTTGACTGACTGTTTTTATGACTGTATTTTGACTGTTATTTAGACCTGTTTATGACGTGTTATTATTGACATGTTTTTGACTGACTAGTTTTATTGAACTGTTTTTTGAACTGTTTATTTTATTTGACCTGACCTGTTATTTTGAAGCTGACAGTTTTTTATTGACTGTTTTAGTAACTTGTTTATTATGACTGTTTTTATTAGACTGTTTTATGATTCTGTTTTATAATTGTACTGTTAGTTACTAATTAAACAACCGACGCTTTTTGATGACTGATTCTGTTTTTTTTTTTTGGTTTAGTTATTTATTTGAACTATGTTTTATTAGACTTTGTTATTATGACTAGTATTTATTTGATCATGTTTTGACTGATCTCGTATATTTATGATATGATTTATTATTGCTTGTTTTTATTACTAGTTATTTGACCATGTTTTATTGTACTTAGATTTTTTAGACTGTTTTTGATATCATGTATTTATTTGGCCTGTTTATTAATGACTGACTGATTTTTAGATTGGTTTTTTGACTGTTATTTGATCTGTTACTTTAGACTAGTATTTTTATTTTACTGTTTTTTTTTCTGACAGTTTTTTGACTGTTTTTGACTGTATATTTTGTACTTCACTAGGTATTTTGTAATAATATGTTATTTTGAAATGATCCTGTAATTCTTTTAGAACTGACTTGTTATTTGAACTGACCGTTTTTTGCACTGGTTTTTCATCTGACTTATGTTATTTGACATGTTTTTGACTTAAAGTTTTTTGATGCACTGTTGTTGACTGTTTTTTGGTCATGTATATTTTATGCCGTGGGTATTTTATTGACTTTGATTACTAAGTTTTTTGACTAGTTTAAATTTTGACCTGTTTTTGACTGTTTTTGACTGTTTTTTCACATGTTTATTTTTGCACTTTGATACTGTCTTATTTGTACTGTATTTTTATGACATGTTATATTTATGTAAACTGACATGTTTTATTGAATGTTTAATTTTGTATACTGTACTGTTTCTATTAATGACTAGCACGATTTATTTTGACTGACTGTTTTTTAGAACTGTTTTTTAGACATGTATTTATAGACTAGTTTTATGATACTGTTTTTGACTGTTTTTTGACTGTTTTTGATCATGAATTGTTTTATTGACTGTTTTTGACCGTAACTGTATTTTATTTGACTGACTGTTTTATGAACATGTTTTTGTACTCGTTGTTTATTGGACACTGTTTTTGACTGTACTGATGTTTTGTACCTAGTCATAACTGTATGTTTGTAAGCTGTATTTTTGTACTGTTTTTTAGATATTGTTTTTTATGACTGATCTCTTCAAGATACTTCATGCTGATTTTGATTTGTGACTGTTTTGTACTGATTTATTTTGACTTAGTTTTATTGACTGTTTTGACTTGACTGTATATTTTTGACTTAGTTTTTGACTGTTTATATTTGACTGTTTTTCTGATAGTTTATTGATCTATGTAACTGTTTTTTGACTGTTATTTTCGACAATGTAAGCTGTATTTTATAGACTGACTGTTTTTGAATCTGTTTTATTGAATGCTGTATTTTTTGACTGTTTTTATATTGACACTGAACTGTTTTGATCTGACTTATGTTATTTAGATATGTTATTTTTGACTGTACTGTTTTATTTATGAATACTGTTTTTGGTACTGTTTTTGTACTGTTTTTAGTACTTTTTTGTAACTGTTTTGACTGTTTTTGAACTGTTTATTGTAACTGTTATTTTGATCTGTTTTTATGACTATAATCGTAGAATTAGTTTTATTGACTAGTATTATGATAATTATGAACATAACATGTTCTTTGACTGTATTTATGACGTTTATTATGAATACTGTTTTTAGATACATGTATTATTTATTGACTGTTATTTGACTTGTTATATATTCGTGCGTCTCCTGGGGTGGACGTGTTTATTGAGGAGACTTGTTATTTCGGTCTTGTTATTCCTCGCAATAGGAATTGTATTATAGACTGTAATACTTATGTATTATGTTTTTTTATATTATGTACTGTTATTAGATCATTAGACATGTTTTTTTAGACTGTTTTTTGAACACTGTATCATGTTATTTTGACATTAGTTTTTTGACTGACCTGTTTTCTGACTGACTTTACGTTTTTTGATGTTTTTTAGAATTTGAACTGTATTTTTGAGTAGTTTTTGGATGTTTTGATATGACTGTTTTTTTGAAACTGTGTTATTGACTGTTTATTTGATGTTATTTATTGAACTGTTTTTTGACTGTATTTTTGACTCTGAACTTTTGTATCTGAAGTATTGGTATTGGTTTGAGCCTGATATAAAGATGTTTTGGTTTGTTAAGGTCTAAGTTTATTTTTTTTGATCTATTGTGATATAAAAATATCTCTTCTTCATTTACTCATATTTTCGAACTGTACTATCTGATCTAATGTTACAGTTGTTTTTTTTGTTAAATTCTGTTTGTTGTGAATCGATCCTGTTTTTGACTGTTTTTACTGTTTTTGACATGTTTTTGACTAGTTTTCTTGAGAAGCAATACGACTGATTTTATATTTCGGGATATCTTACGATAAGTGAATCTAGGCCCAAGTTGTACTTCTTTTTCTCAATGGGAAATTGATATTTCTCAATGTGGTGCAAGTTGTTTGTGGATTGAGCGGACTTAGTATTTTTTTTTAGATATGGACTGTAATAACATATGACGTGAAAAATCGCAAATGTGAGACTTGTTTTTGACTATTCACGACTGTTTATCTGACACCTTGTTCCGTTAGACAATTACCTTGGCCCATATGTTCTTTCATATGTGAACATGAGTTGCTTTTTTTTCTGCACTTTATTCAATTCTCGATATGTATTTTGGAACATTGTTGATGTTTTGGTTGATCATGTTTTTTTTTCTGGTGTAATCAGAACATGTGGGTTTAATATTTGTTACATAGTCTCTTATCGATGCTAGATGTTAGATGCATTGGTGGCACCCAGGAAAATTGATGTTTCGAAGATGATCTGTATTCAGCTGTGTTAGTTATGATCTGTATTTTAGACGAGTATTAATTCTTTGATTAGTTTCATATTTGAAGGCATCTTGGGATACATTCTTTATCGGCGTATGTATATTTCTTGAACAAATAAAGATTTCTGCAAGTTCTTTTGAAACTCGGTTAAAATAGTTGCTGAACGACATTGATTTCGGAGATGTACTTTGTAGTCGCTATTTGTTTTTATTTATTCGAACTTAAGAGATATGCATACGTGACTGTGGACTCTCTTTCTCAGGACTGGAATAGTTTTGTTGTTAAGAATGTTCTGGACTGGCCAAGAAGAATGGATATAATTGACATTGTATGACTAAGCAATAATGCATTAGGTAGTTCTCGAGTTGCTAGACTGGTTTTTTGCACTTATTTTTGACAAGTTGTAATGCTTGGGTGACTTGCTTTGTTGTGCGACCTTTCTGAGTATGCATGATAAAGTTTCTCAAAACTTGAGTAAATGTGGAAGTGACTTCAAACACACTTCTTCGTTGTTTTTTATTTTTAGGATCTGTTCGTTGTCTTATATGAGAATTCATATCTCATGTCTCTATCGCAAGGGACCTTTCACGGAATAATTCTTTTACTTTCGCTCTGTGTCCACAGTAATTTCGAGTTCGAACCTGATTCGGTCTCTATTAACAATCTAATTTAGCGATTGAGACACGCGCTCAGTGGGTTATAAATGTTGCACTTGTGGATAAGATTTTTTTATTATTTTCTGTTGTACTTCCCATTTTCTTTTTACCTAGTCTCGAGGGTTGAACCATGTTTTCCATCATATTATGTCTGACGAACTTTATTATACTTAAGATTGTAAGCTTCTCTGTGATCTATATAATATGAACTTCTGTGATAGACTTTAGTTGTTAATTTCTTCATACGGGTAAATACCTAAAAATATTTCTTAGCTATCAACTCTTTACAACTGAAAGTTAATCGTCTAATTGGTAGGCTGCTCCACCAGAAATATTGTGTTCATGGCTAAAAGTGAATATGTATTGAACTTGTCTGATTCTCACATGTTTTCAAAGAAGCGTCCGCTGAATACTGTGCTTATTCGGTCTAGTGGAATGTGTATATTTGATTACCCTTCCGCACTTGATTGTAAATGTCAGTTAAGGTCATCAGGATCACCGTAGCTTCAACTCTGATATTTAAGTTGTTAAGTGAAGGAAGAATTGAGAGCGAAAAAAGAAAATAGATATAATTCATGTACTGTTTAGCAGGAAATTTTTCGGATTTATTTGAAATTATTTGGTTTCTTATTTTTTGCAGCTGAATTTTTTTTTTGGAAAATTAAACTGGTTTCACTTGGATTGTGAGTGGAAGTTCTTTAATTTTAAGATTGGTCCTGTTGAACCCATATAGTTAATCCTTCTAAAAAGCCCTCATTTCGACGCTGAATGTACTAAATTAAGAACTACACGCATAATTTACATGAGGTTTCCTGTTTAATTATTCTTTTGAATATTTACAACTTGAAATGGTTTTTCAATTAATTTTCAAAATTCTTAAATGATTAATTCAAGACTTTGCTTTTTGTCTTTTAGATTTTTTTTTTCTTTTTATTGACTGTTTTTGACTGTTATTTTGACTGTTTTTTGACTGACTGTTTTTTGACTTCAAGACTGTTTTTGACTGTTTTTGGA
>JABUQX010032504.1:7500-31292 GCA_015478945.1 Trachelipus rathkii
ATACATATTTGTGAGGCTGCATATTTGAATTTCTTCTCATACATGGTTACATGAGGAAGGGGGGGATCATATTGAAAATATCTTGTGAATACGACATAATTGGTTTTGTTAACTAAAAACTTTAATCCATATATATCTGATCATTTCAATAGTTTATAAAGATTTTTGAATTGTTTAAGCAGCCTGAAGATTTCATTGAATCAGAAATTCAAAGTGTACACAATCCACTGCATAGGACAATAAAATATTGTATTAGTATGGATCATTCCATAAAAAGATTATATATCATTTTAGAAATAAAGGACTTAGGATATTACTTTGAGAAACTCTGCACTCTGTTTCAACACTCTCTGGTTTAGTCTGATCTGGTTGTACCATTTGTCTTTTCTATTTTGCTAATTGAAATGACTAAAAGAGGAAAACTAATTTTAATTAATTCTATAGTAGGCGCTATGCCACATGCTATATTATTATTATCTCAGTTAAACGATATTTTACATACACTACCTAAATTCACATTTCCCTTTGTGATTGAAAAATTTATTATTATTATTATTATTATTATTATTATTATTATTATTATTATTATTATTATTATTATTATTATTATTATTATTATTATTATTATTATTATCATTATTATTATCATTATTATTATTATTATTATTATTATTATTATTATTATTATTATTATTATTATTATTATTATTATTATTATTATTATTATTATTATTATTATTATTTATTATTATTATTATTATTATTATTATTATATTTATTATTATTATTATTGATTATTATTATTATTATTATTATTATTATTATTATTGTATATTTATTATATCCTTAAAAAATATTCGATACAATAATTTATATTATCTTTGTCGAAATAGGATTGACAATACTTGCGACTTAAACTTTGATTTGAACTCGGACCTAAAAACTGGACTAGGTACATCACTAATAATATATATAATATATATATATATATATATATTATATAAATATATAAATTAAATATATATATATATATATATATATATATAATATATATATATATATATATATATATATATATATATATATATATATATATATATATATATATATATATATATATATATATATATATATATATATATATATATATATATATATATATACAATATATATATAATATATATTATATATATATATAATATATTATATATATTATATATATATATATATATATATATATAATTATATATAATATATAATATTATATATATATTAATATATATAATAGTCACTGAAATATCTCGTAATGAGCGATTGCAGCGAATTTCATAAATCCAGAAGTGGATCTTTCTCCTCAATTATTCATAGTGAGTCCCATGTTAAAATGACTCTGTTATCCAGTCCGTCACCTTCACTAAGAGAGGTACAATCTAGTCGTTCAGAAAATGGAGTTCCCTCTTCTTTGGCTCCGATTGTCTTCAACAACAACAGACAACGCAAAATTTCGACTACATCCCAGTATTCACCTTCTACGGCTTCCGGAGACCCTTTTGCTCAAATCAATCTTACTCCCCACGGGGTCACCATCCCTCCTCTTCATCTTACTGATCCAGCTCATAAACAAATGCTCAACAATATTTTAAGGGTATCAGAAAAAAATCTTCACTTTGGAACAACAGACGGAAAGAGAGTCAAGCTTTATTCAGCAGATTCCTTGCAGCTAATCGAAACAGAGTAAGTATCCAATTTGTTTTTCGGCATAACAGGGTATAATGTCTTGATCTACTAGGAGAGAAATAGACCTTCTTTCACTTTATTATACCCATTTCATGGAACGATTTAAAGTTTGGCTGGTATCTGGCTGAAGGTTAGGAAATCGAGGGTTACAGTACATCATCTTTTTATATTATATTTATTTATTTACTTATTGGAATTTTTTTTGGGGGGGAGAGTCATACTCCTTACAATACCTACTTGCTATAATAATAATAATAATAATAATAATAATAATAATATATAATATATATAGTAACTATATATCCATATATAGTATATATAATCAGTATATATAGTATATAGTATATATATATATATATATATTTTATATAATATATATATATATATTATATCCTTTTGTAAATGGTCCTAAGAGGGGTTTGATTCACTGTACCTTGAGGTGCAATTGCCAAGGAATGTTACTCTTGACCAGGTCCGACTGAGCTAAAAGGAACCCATCATTTTTTAACACTCTGAAGCTTAAGCTCCGAGACAGGAGGCGTGTCTTGGACACCCTACTCCATAGGCCCCTCCCCGCTGAACACTCTCGGTCAGGGGCAACCATCTGGGTCAATTTTTTAATCGCGACTTATTTGGTATTTCAAAGATATTTTGTGCGGGAGGCGTCGGAGGTAGATGTCCGACACCCCTCACTTCTCTTGGGAAGCTAAGCTTTCAGAGATAAACCATGATGGTTTTCCTTTAGCTCATCGTTTTGGCTGCCAGAAGGTTTAACATCTGGAGTACCATTCTCAAGAGTAAAGAGTTCCAAACCCACTTAGGAAACCATTAGCAAATATACAAATAATTGTTGCGTTTTATTGCACAAATATCTTGAAATACCGAAATAATGTCCCGTTTTAAAAATTCCCAGTGTTTCCCCCTGACCGCGAGTGTTGACGCGGGGAGGCCCGTCGGAGGTTTATGTCCAAGACACGCCTTCGCTCCTCTTGGAAGTCTAAGCTATTCAACGGTAATCATGAATTGGGTTCCTTTAGCTCATCGTTGGTCCAGTGGTAACACGCTAGTACCATCTCAAGGGTAAGGGATCAAACCCACTTAGGACCATTACAGATATTTATATATCCAAATAATTGTTTGAGCTTATCTGACCAATATCTTTGGAACTATATATATTATATTTACTATCTGATTATATATATATCTATATATTATTCATCTATATATATATTTAATATATATATAATATAGATTATATATATATTATATATACATTCATTATATAATATAATATTATAATTATATATACTTACGTTCTCTCTATATATATATCTTCTATATTTAAAAATAATAACAAAAAACAGTTATGGGAAGATAAGAAGCTTGCTTCGGGTCGAACACCGTATGTTGCGACTCGGGAATTGAGTCATACTCGAAAACCTTTACCCGTTGCAGCCATCATCAAACCCAAAAAAGTTTTATCGAGAACAATTTTGGGCGAACGAGCCTTTCCCATCTAAGCCGCGATATCACCATTTTCACCAATTGTCGCTTCCCTCGTTCCCAACATTTTAAAATTTATTTTAATATTGAATGCAATTGAATATAAAGAGTAAAAAGAAACACAGTTTATAGGAAGATAAGAAAACTTGCCTCCCTCTTGGGTCGAACCACCCGCATGTGCCAAGCTAGAACAACATTCGACGGCTTTACCGTTGGAGCCATCCTCAAACCTCCGTAAAAAAAAAGCTTTGATTCAAGAACAGCTCTGCCCGGAGAAAACCTGTGATATCGCTTTGACAGAGCTCGTTCGCTAAAGTTGTGTGCCTTGAATCTCCAAAATTTTTTTTGGGTTTGAAGATGGCTCAACAGTAAAGCAGTCGGAGTATGTTGTTCTTAGTCTCAAGATGCGGAGGTCCGACACCAGAGGAGGCAGGTTTTCTCTACTTTCCCGTAAACTGTTCTTTGTAATACTAACTTATTTAATTGGCGGTCATTGCATTCACTCATATATCTCACTTATCAATATATATATTAAATATATATTATTTCATATTAAATACTATATAGTATGTATTATATATATACTATATTACTTCCTATCGTCGCTCATATCATATTACTACTATATTAATACCTATATATATTATATTGCTATATGTATATATATATATATATATATAATATATTATATTAGTGTTTTTGTCTTACACGTTTGAATGCAATTGACAATTAACATGCACTTAATGGCGTGAAATGCAAGTATGAAGCATCCCTATTTTTTTTTTGATTTTTGGAATTAATATATTGGTTGAGAAGAGACAGCAGATCTTTTCCCGTTAAAAATAGAATGTTCAAAATGCAATAAGTTTTAACTAGTGATGGCAAACTCTAACGAAATTCCAACCATTGTAGTGATGAACGTTTCTTCCCATGCAATATACGACAAAATATATCTATATATAATATATTATATATATATATATCCTCTAATCTAATAATATATTATATATACTATAATCCTATATATATATATACCCTATTATCTATATATATATATATTACTATATATATATATATATATATATATAATATAGTATATATAATATATATATATATATATATATATATATATATATATTATATATATATTTATTTAACCCAACCTATGAATTGTTTAGTTAAAAACATTTTATATACATAGAGCATCCATATATTACATAAATATGCTATATTTACATCATTATATATATATATACTATATATAATATATATATAGATATTCTATATATATATATAGTTATAGCTGATATACTATAATATAGTATAATATTATATATAATATATATTATTATATAGCTATATATATATATCCCTATATATATATATATATATATATACTACTACTTATATAATATATATATATATATATATCCTATATATATATACTTATATATTATATATATGTATATATCGTATACTATATATATATACGTATTATATTATATATATATATATCTATATATATAATATATATATAGCTATATATATAATATATATATATATATAGTATGATGACCTTTGATCCATACCTCTGATTACGCTTGAATATCTACGAAGGGATATAGACTAGCGCTGGGAAAGACCTAGAAATATGAAAACTGTGTTTAGAAACAAATCACGGCTTTAATGCCGGTTTTGAATCGATTTAAAAATTTATTTTAATGACTAGCTAGCGAAATAAATACAAATATAAAATATTTTTGACCGAGGAAAAATGCATATTCACTATGTATTTAAAAGGTGAATCAGACTATATAAGACGTATATTTTTAATCTTTTATTTACCGTTAAATATATAAATGAACTGAGTTAGATAACTATAATATTAAACAAAATTTTGAATAAGCTTTTAAATTAATATATTACTCCTATAAAATAAAAGAAAATCATAAGTTTTTGAAATGAATTAAAAGACATTTTACCCAAGTTTAAGTCACAAACATATCTGCAATTGAAAGAGCTCTCTTAGACGAAGCGTTGTTTCTTTAATTGTAAGCAAAAGTATGTGCAACAGTTCCAAATTTTAACTTTTAAAAATAGTTGCCTCAGAATATTTGAGTTCGATGTTGACTTCAATATCTCTTTAATCTTTTTGAGTTTCAGTTCAAGCCTCTTCATTTTCCAATTTCAAAATAACAAATCTTTCGTAGTTTTGCAAATACTTAAAAGTGGTTTTTTATTTTAAATATCTTCACCATAAGAATGACAAACAAATATATTCTCGAATTCATTTTTATGACAATCTAGATATGTTTGGTAATTTCATTATCTTACTTTCGTTGCTTTGAGGATTAGAGATTCTATTGTTATTGTTGTAGTTCTGCAGATTATAAATTTTCATCAAGAAGCTTTATATGAGGAATTTTCATTATCATCATCATCATCATCATCATCAATCATCATCATCATCATCATCATCATCATCATCATCATCATCATCTGCTTATTGAGACTTTACGTCTTAAGAGTCGTGAACATTTTCATAAAGTCATCTCTTAAATAAGCAATACAAAAAGAAATTAGTCTCTAGTTTGATTACTATAGTCGTACCGAGTCCAAAGTGTGTGAGAAAGTGTGAAAATTGGGTTCCAAGTGTGTGGGAAGGTGTTACAATTGAAATTAGTTAAAATGTCTACATCAGGCAAACGGTTTTTTTTAGCTATAAGTTAATCAGTTTTTGTTTAATTTTGAAACAAATTAAAACCAAATTTTGAAAAGCCGTTTCCAACTTTATACAGAATTACTTTTGGTAGGAGCGAATTTAAGAAAAGGGAATCATATGAGGAAAATAATGAACAAGTTGTTGTTTAAGTTGCTTGCCTAAGAGACACGGCGGAATCAGAACTCAAGGTAAGAAAAGATATAATGACGTATATAAAAGTCAATATTGGATAAAAATAGAACTCTGGGCTAAATACGCAATAAGGCATGAAATATGTCATTGGAATCTGAATCTGGTCGGAAGGGAAGAATAAACAGTTTATATTATTTTGAATGTAAAGCCAAAGGAGGAAAAATAGGTGAAGTGGGTGACAGATTATAATGAAGAGATGAGACGAAAGACTAGTTAGTAGAAAAAGAACGAAGGAATATGATTCACTGAGGAAAAAAAGTATCTTTGAAAAAATGACTTAACGGCAAATTACAAGATATGCTAATTAATTAAAACGGATTCGAAGAAGATAAAACAACGTACTTTTAATCTGTATGCTTTTAAAATTTACTTTCTTTCGACACTTGAAGAATAATTAGTCGGTTCAGGAATTATGCAAATTACCGGACGCTTAACATGATGCTTTATTAACTTCAAATATAAATGATAACTATTTATTTAATTGTTTTCATCAGTTAGAGAAACCTTAAAGAAAGAAATAGCAGGACAACGTCTCGTCAATACAACTGTCAGTCTTTGGTGATTTTGCCGTCATAAAATCCCTATATTCCACATCACATAACGCTGTTGAAATTTTGCACACACACACACACACACACACACACACATATATATATATATAATATATATATATATATATATATATATATATATATATATATAATATATATATATATATATATATATATATATATATACTAAAATCATTTACATAATTTCTTTTGTAAAGAAATATTATGACAATATATTACTAAAACAAACATTTACATTAACACTTGACAATCACCGAAGGAAAAGTTACTTTCAGATGAATAAACTTTCCTTCATTTCCGACAAATGATAATTCAACCTTTTAACAATCGGGTTGCCAGAAATTGGTACAAATAAGTTTTATGGTTTAAAAGAAGGGTAGTCAACCTTTCATTATTTAGCTCAGACTTTTTATAACTTTTACGACTAAAATTTCCATCCGTCCACCAAAATTAAAATTGCCAAAACTTAATCTAAAAATTACATAACCAGCATCAAATATGCACAGACAAATAAAAATAATTGAAATTACCTTTAAGTTAAATGAGATTCTGAGCGTGATGATGGGAAGTTAATAAATAATGTTAGAGGTTTGGTTTTATTTTTGAAAGGAACAAGAGAATGTCCCCTTTTTCACTTGTTTTCAAACACTTTCTCTATTCGGTAACAATATTATTCACCGTACTAAAGCATGCTTCAGCCAGATATGAGGTTAAGAATAGTAGGAGTAAATTAAATATAGCTTTCTATATGTCTGGATATAAGCAGGCATTTTTTTAATTTTATTTTGCCAGAGTGTTTGATAGCTACCATTATTGAAATTCGATTTGCTTTCTTCATCATATCTTAGTTCTAATTAGGGACCGACCGGGGCGGGAATTTTGCCGGGGCCGGGGCCGGGGCCGGGGCCGGGGCCGGGGTTGCTCTAATTTAGCCGGGGTCGGGGTCGGGGCCGGGGCTAGCTAAAACCCGGCCCGGGGCCGGGGTTAGCTAAAATTAGAAATGTAAGTCAAAAACACTGAAAGTCTTAAAACTTAGGATGAAAATTAAATACAATTTCAATTAATTAATAATTTAAATTATAAAAAAGGAATACATATTAATTAATTCAAGTAAAATCAAATTTATATCCGAAGAAATTTTTAGAAAATAATTTGATTGTTTTCTAGAAGATAGTTGTACTTAAATATATTATAATATAATATATATATATATTATATATATATATATATATATTATATATATATCATATATATATATATAATAATATAATATATATATATATAATATATATAAAAAAAATATTTATTATATAAATATAAATTTTATTTAGTATATATATATATATATTATATATATATATATATATATATATATATATATATATATATATATATATATATATATATAATATATTTTAATATATATATATATAATATAAATAGTTAAGAACTACTTCTTCGAGTAATATATTTACCTTAGGAGAGGAAGCCCTTGATGTTCTTTTTTTAGTATTTGCTTTACTGTCACTTCATTTTATTACTAAATTACACAAATTAAAAAACATTGTTAAGGACACTTTTTTTTCTTAATGAAATAAATTTTAAAAAAGGAAGCTAAATTTCGTTCCCGACACGCGAGACTTATTCAGGCTAAGGGACTGGATTTTTTCTGATTTTCATCAGTTCAAGTGTGTTTCAGTTGGTCTGCCTATTTTCTTCATGGTGTTGTTGAAATATTTTGATGTTTCAGATATATATTTTGTATAAAATCTATCTTAACTTTCCCGGGATGCCTTATTGTAGTAGTTACTATTATAAATGCAAAAGGGATTCCATGATTTTGCGATGGTCCGTGTGATTGATATTTCCTGATCATCTTTATATCGTTGATATTGATAGAGTGGCCTGTGTTACGCCTATGACTTGTTAAAGCTGAATTTTTGCTGTCCTTGTGCAGGTCATCTGATGTTGATTTTTTCTTCTTTTCAAATCTATGGTTCCACCTATATATGTTTTATTGCAAGTATTGCAGGGATGTGATATATACAGCTTTGGGGAGATTATGCATTTCGTTTTGGGGGTTTGAGAATGTTTTTTTAAGCTGATGTTATTTGATGGAATGAGGGTAATTAGGTAATATTTTTTGGTTTTAACGAATATAATGGTAATGGGAATTGGTAAAAGGAGGTGTTGCTATTTTTCGGGGAAAGGTGCTATAGGTACCTCTTTTTTCTTTGTTAAATGCTTTTGTGATGGAAAAACTCAGGATATTAAAGTGATTTGAAAGTATTGTGGAGGTTATTAAGTTTCTTGTGCTAGAAGAGGGGGAGAGCATTTACGAAACACGGAGAAAATAGAGATGACAGAACAGCTTATTTTGTGTTTGGGAATGATTAGATTAGCAATGTATATAGTTTGGTGCGAATGTTTGTTTTCTATATATATAGTAAATTGCAGTAATTTGTTATTCCATGTGATTAAGGTACCGAGGAAGGGGATAAAGTTGTTGGAAGGCATTTCTATCGTATACTGAAATGAAAGATGAATAGAGTTAATATAGTTTAGGACATCATTAGGGTTGGTGTTGTGAGGAGAAACAAAAATGTCATCTACATATCTAATCCATAACTATTGTTTAATAAAGGGTGGGGTAAAATATGATAAAATTCTGTTAGTTCCAGTATATATGTTTACTGAGTATGGAGGACAGTGGGATCCCATATCAGCCGAAAGTTTGTTATGTAATACTTGCCATTAAAATGAAATTAGTTATGTGTTATGGAGAGATTGCCCTTCTCGTTTATATATTAAAACATTCATTAATCTCTCATTACAACATACTTCTTTCATTCTTAATGGCAAAATATTACAAACAAACTTTCGGCGTCCTAAGTATGGGATCCCCACTGTCTCCCATTCTCAGTAACATATATATGGAACTAACAGAATTTATCATTATTTTACCCATCCTTTATTAAACAATAGGTTTCAGAATTAGATATGAAGATGGACAATTTTTTGTTCTCCCTCCCTCACAAACACCAACCTTATGAAATTTATCCTAAAACTATATTAACTCTATTCATCCTTCAGTTTAGTATACGATAGAAATGCCTTCCAACAACTCTATCCCCTTCCTCCATACCTTAATCACATGGAATAAACAATCACTTGCAATTATCTATAGTATAGAAGAACCAACATTCCACGACCAACAAATAATTGCTAATCTAATCAATTCCCAAACACCAAAATTAAGCTGTTCTGTCATCTCTTTCTCCGTGCTTTCGTATATGCTCCCCCCTCTTCTAGCACAGAAAACTAATACATCCACAATTACTTTTCAAATCACTACATATCCTGAGTTTTATCACAAAAGCATTTAACACAAAGCAAAAAAAGAGGTACGTATAGCCACCTTTTTCCAAAAATAGCAACACCTCCTTCTTACCAATTCCTCAATTACCATTATATTCGTTAAAACAAATATTACCAAAAAATATTACCTCATTCCATCAAATAACATCAGCTAAAAAACATTCTCAAACCCCCAAACGAAAAGAAATCTCCCCCAAAGCTGTATATATCACATCCCCCTGCAATACTTCAATAAAACATATATAGGTGGAAACCATAGATTTAAAAGAAGAAAAAATCAACATACAGATGACCCGCACAAGGACAGCATTAAATTCAGCTTTAACAAGTCATATGCGTAACACAGGCCACTCTATCAATACCAACAATATAAAGATGATCAGAAATATCAATCAAACGAACCATCGCACAATCATGGAATCCATTTGCATTTATAATAGTAACAACTACCAATAAGCAGTCCCGGTTCCGGTGAAGTAAGATTTTATACAAAATGAATATCTGAAAAAATCAAAATATTTTCAACAACACCATGAAGAAAACAGCAGACCAACTGAATCACACTTGAACTGATGAAGATCAAGAAAGAAATCCAGTCCTTAGCCTGAAGAGGTCTCGCGTGTGGGACGAAAATTAGCTTTCCTTTTTAAAATTTATTTCATTAAAAAAAGTGCCTTTAACAATGTTTTTAATTTGTGTACATTTTGTAATAAAATGAAGTGACAGTAAAACATAATACTAAAAAAGAATCCAAGGGCCTCCTCTCTTAAAGTATATATATATATATTATATATATATAATATTATATTATATATATATATATATATATATATATATATATATATTATATATATATATATATTATTATCATATATATATAATATATATATATATAATTATAATATATAAATATATATATTATATAATATATATTATAATATACTAATATATATATTATATTGCACATTAAATAAATAATTTTTGAAAAGAGATCGGAAATATATTTATTTTTAATATTTACTTAAATAAAATATAAAATACATTAATATTTTTAACAATATATATTTATTTCCTTTTCCAATTCGTTTGATTATATAAAATTTCGAATATCTTTTAGTGTTAAAACTCCGGAAAAATTATTTATTGGCCTCAATTTAATTTTGAAAATCATAGTCAGTAAATACCAAAAAAAAATTAGATTATATATAGGTAGTTTATATATTTTGCGATTTCAATTTATAAACAAGGAGTTAATGGAATTAAAATGTAAATTGTTTTTTTTGTTTTAATTTAACTCTCTTTTGTTTCATGTAAATTTTACAGTTAACCGGTTGAAAACCCGGTTTTTCCTGATTTTTGGCCGGGGCCGGAGCCGGGGTCGCTAAAAATGGCCGGGGTTGGCCGGGGCCGGCGCCGGGGCCGGGGCCCCGGTCGGTTCCTAGTTCTAATATTTTTTTCTGACATGTTAAATGAGCCACAGCAGCATATGTAGTAAAAGAATATATCACCATTCCAATGTATCACTAAATGGTTCTACCATATCCATTTTAAATTCATTGAGATGACAACTGAACCTTTTAAACTCACTGCAGTTACATAATCTTTAATTGATGACAATTCTGGAAACTAAAGAAATTATCTCTTTAAGAAGACTACGATAGAAAATATCAAAATTTTCAATAAGTAAAGAGAAATCATTTTTACAATTTATAAGTGTTTTTCATTTGGTTTCCTGAAGTGGCAAATTAATTTCAATAGATTTCATAAATATGTCCTCCAAATAACATGTATCATGTTTTATAATTTTTAACCGTTGTCAAATATTAATAACATTTCTACTTTTAAGAAACAGTTCTACACTGTCATATAAATCACAAATCGAGTCAGGCATGCAACCTTTGAGAGCCAACGAACCCTTTGTGTAACAGTAACCTCATAAATATCTTTATTTTAATGGCACAACTGTCGAAATCTTCTATCATATTTGGCATTTATTTGATTTTATTTACAGCTCTAATTCTAATTATAATGCTTAATGAAGACTTGTACTCATATATTTCCCAAGATGTTGCTTATGTACCACACAATGAAGACGCAAAACATTTGATACCTTTTTCAAATATGAACGACTGAGTAATGTAGCTCCTCCGTGACGTATACGAGTGGGTAGCTAGTTACCTAGGCTACATATCCATACCAGTTTTAACCAGATTTATAAAGTAAATCTTGTACTACATCTGTTTATGTATGGGCGTGTGTTCTAATCTCGTTACGTTTTTGCACTACATCTTTTTGTGTATGGGCGTGTTTTCTATCCCCATTACGTTTTTGCGATTCAGGTAAATATTGAACAGCGGTACTCTACCAATTCTGTGTGAAACGTAACAAGTCTGCCACTGAGACATTTGCTTCTTTAAACAAAGCTTATGGGGATGCCACTCTATCGAGAACTATGGTTTTTAAGTGGCACAAAGCTTTCAAAGCTTTCGAGAAAATGTTGAAGACGACCCTCGTTGTGGAAGACAAATTTCGTCAACAAACGATGAAAATGTGCGAGTTAGTTAGAGCGTGTGATAGGAGAGAGACCGCGGTCAGTGTCAGAGGATTGCAGAAAGAAAACTGGTTTGGGATAAAAATGCAGCCTCATAAGAATTTTAACGAACCACTTGCAAATGCGAAAAAATTGTGCAAAACTAGTGCCGAAAGACTTGTCTGTGGAGCAGAAAGAGAACAGGGTCAAAATTTGTTAAGGTTTACTTTGAAGGACTCGAAATGGAGCACAATTTTTTTGGATAAAGTTATAACAGGGGCAATGAATTATGGGTTTTTGAGTACGATCCTGAAACCAAATGGCAGAGTGTGTGGAATGGCACACAAAAATTCTCCTCGTCGAAGAAAGCACGTATGCAGCAAGTCCAAAGGTGAAACACATGAATCATGTTTTTTTTCGACAGCCGTGGTATTGTGCACAAGGAACCTTCAGGACAGACAGTTAATCACGTCTTTTACAAAAATATCTTGGAACGACTTCGAAAACGAGTTCAGCGAATCAGAACAGACATTGCAGAGCCCTATTCAGGGAGGGGGTGTTGCACGCCAAAATTTCATTCGCTAGCGCAAATTACGCAGATGAGCACAGCGCATGCTTTTAAATTTGAGGAGATTCAAATTCAACAGACAAACAGACAGAAGGATGGGAGAGAATTCCACAGAACAGAAGGTGGCATGAAAGAACGAAGCACTGACAGCGGATAGCTGGAGTTACCAATTACTCTACAGAAAACTCTGTGCGCAGACACAGCACCCCTGTCTACGATGGCGCCGGAAAGGTGGTGGTACGCGAGTGGTAAGTTCCTCGAACAACCTGCCGCTGCGTACCTATAGAAAAGAGATAGATACCAACATCGCGCCGCAATGATAGAGGGTAAAGGTCAGTGAATGGAAAGTACAGAACAGTTTATAAGCCTTTTGCTTTTGACTCGACCCTGTCAAAAGCCGGGTGAAACAGAGCCCCCCCAGATATGAGAAACAGTACTCCATACAAGGCGGATGAGACCCTTGTATAACTGGAGTAGCTGAGGAGAGGAAAAAAAGTCTAGCAGTCTTAAATAGGAACTCCAAGTGTCTTTGAGGCCACCTAGCAACCGTTGTGATGTGAGGCTCCCAAAACAATTTTTTTTGTTTATGGTTTAAGGCCCAAGGATGTTTATATGTCAACAGGAGAGACGAGAGACCGTCGAAAAAGAGATAGGAAAGTTAGGTGTTTTAGAGAGGAAGATTTGTTGAAGTTTGAGTTTTTAAAGAAGTTGAATTTCACAAGATTAGAGGACCCCAATCGGAAATTCTATCCAGATCAGCAGAGAATAGAATCGAAAGATTAAGACGAGAGGACAATTCTAGAAGTAAAAGGGAAGCAGAATGAATAAGTTGAAAAGGAAGGGAAATCGAGTTCCATCGCCTGATGAGTGGATAGAGTTAGAGTGCAGGGAGAGATCATTAATGAAAAAGTAAGAATAAAAGTAGGAGATAAGGACAGAACCCTGAGGAAACCACTATTAAAGAAGAAAGAAGGAAGAAGAAGAAGTCGAGCTCATCAACCACATCCGATAATTAACGACTTTCGAAGAAAAGCTTAAAGACATAAGTTAGGCAAAGAGAAGGAGGAAACCCAAAGGAGGGGGAGCTTGGGAGAGCAGTGACGCGTTGCATACGGTCAATGCTTTGGATATGTCAAGCGCCACCGCAAGTCTCCCCCCGTAGTTCTAAGAGCGGAAAACCATAAATCGATTAAATAGGAAAGTATAATCACCAGTAGACCTCGAACGCCAAAAGCCGTACTGGCGATCGGAAAGAAGGAATGCGATTCAGCATGGTCTTCAAATGTGAGAGTTAAGATGGGTTTAAAAAATCTTAGATGTTAATACAAGTGAGAGCTATAGCGATAGTTTAGAAGATCAGAGCGACTTCTTTTTTTTCGGAAAAGGTCTGGAAATGTGCGCGCAGCTTCCAACACTTAGAGGAAGAGTGTTAGTATTAGAGACATAAGACGAATTAGTTTGAACGAGGAAAGGGGCCAGCACGGAAAGCACAATCCCTCAAAACTTGGGGAGGAATGCCATCAGGGGCCCACCGCCTTCCTAACGTTCATAGATCTCGGAGCCCATGCAAAGCCTATCAAAGTGTATGCACAGGCAATAGACATTAGGACACCTGAAAAGGAGAAGGAGGGGGGAGAGGAATTGAGAGGAATCGTCCAGGGTTGAGTTGAGGAAAATAGGAGGCCGAAGAGATTGGGCCTTTTCAAGTTGGGAGAGTTAGCAAACAGAGCCATCAGATCGAATAAGAGAAGGAAAGGCAGATTTACAGAAGTTGTTAGAGATGTTTTTGGCAAAGGACGGCGCAGAAAGATTTGGTCAGCAGGAGAACCAAGGAGGTCTAGCGCACTTCGTTAGATGAAAGCTCGCTTTGCTGTCGAAGAGTATCCCTGCAACGATTTCTAGGCTGAATGAAAATTCAGCGAGAGTTAAAAGCGGAGAACGAGAATTTTTTCCACTCCTGATACGCGCTGTCTCTAGCCTGAATGGCCAGAGAACAACCAAGATCGAACCATGGATTATGAGGAGAGAAAGATTACAGCTCCCACCTTAGTGGCAGAAGCCGAAGCGTCATGCAGAGTCAAAGCAGTCATTGTCCAATTATAGTTAGCGTAGAAGCGACGCAAAGGCCCCCAATCAGGTGCCCGAATCAAAGTGCCGAAAAAAACGCATAGGGAAGGATATAGCTGTTGGAGAGAAAGTATTGGGTGCTCCACCACGATAACGCGCCATCTCACACTGCGCTGTCAATTATAGAATGTTCTGGGCGAAGAAGAACATTCAAGTACTTCCACATTCAGCCCATCTAGCTCCGTGCGATATTCTACCTCTTCCATAAGTTAAAAGATGAAGGTTGAAGGGTCATCAGTTTTGGACGATAGAAACATAAAACTATTGTAAAACTGAACTAAACACCACTTTCAGGGGAAATGACTTCGAAAAATTAATATTAATATAGTAATCGGGTACTTTGCGTGATGAACCAGTGAAGAAACGTTGTGAAACGCGGTGTAACCAAGGTCATAATTCACAAGGAGAAAGCTTGTAATTCAGTTAAGTCAACACATAATTAAAATACGACATCAGTGCAGCTTACTTATGGGACATTTATTTACTAATATAATCCAATATATAACTACATCTATATAATATATTATATATTTCTTTTTAAGTATGTTATATTTATTTATTTATAAAGAAAATAGTGTGTTAATAATTAGTATAAATATTATATATATATGATATATATATATATTATATATATATATTATATCATAATCAGTGGTGGAGAAAACTATATTAAGTATTAGTAATTATATAATAATATCGTATATATATATATATTAATATATATAATATACTATAATAATATATACAATATACTATATATTAAAAATATATAGATAATATATATATACTTATTATATAATATATGATATATAATATTATATCATAAGGTAAGATTATAACACTATTATATAATAAATTAAAAATAAAGAACCTCATAATATATATATATATTATACTTTATTATATATATAATATATTAATTTATATATATAATAATATATAAGTATATAAAATATATAATATATATATATATATATATATATATAGATATATATTATTATATAATATTATTATATATATATATATATATATATATATTAAACTATATATATAATATATTTATATATTATATACTCACTATAATATATTAATATATATATATAATATATATATATATAATATATATTATATAATATATATATATAAATACTATATCTCAGCTACAAACTCATCAGACAAGTCATATATTCTCTTACAATAAAGAAAAATAGTAATAAAAACTATAATATATATATAATTAATATAAATATATATAACAAAAAAAAAGAAAAAAAAATAAAACAAATAAGCAAAAAGAAGACACGAAAAGAAAACAAAAAAATAAAAGAAAAAAAAAAAAAAAAAAAACAAACAATAAAAAGAAAAAACAAAAAACAATAAAAAGAAAGAAAAATCAAACAAATAAGAAAGAAACATCAAACGAAAAAAAGAACACAAAAACAATACTATATATATATATATAATATATATATATATTATAAATATGCAACAACCAGTAAAAGAAATTAATGTTTTTTAAAAAAATGTCTGAAATAGTGAAGTGGGCTAACGACCGAATTAATAAATTAATTAAGGAGTACAGAAAATAAGAATGTCTGTGGGGTGCCTAGAGGTAAAAATATATAAATGCAGAAATGTAAAGGAAGTGCATGGGGTGGGAGGAGTCAGAAAAGCTTTGGAGGAAGGTATTTTAGAAATAAAAGGGAAAATGATATATTTGATTGTTAAGTCTTTCCGGAACGAAATAATGGTTCATCGAAGATATCATGAGATGGAACTATACATATTTCCAAATTAGTGAAGGTCTTGAAAGCTTGGTCAAACCCACACTTTTTTTTTATCTTTTTTTTTTTATTACTAATCACCATATAATATACGTATAATTAAAATTATATAATTATTCAATCTAATGTTGTTCTGATTTTCGGACCTTCTATATTCCGGATTTTATTTGATGCATAAAAGTAAAACAAATATAATATGGCATTGTATATAACAAAAGTCTATTTTTTATAATCACAAATATTTGTATTTATCGTGGTTAAAATTTTTTTTATGAAAAATGCTTAAAAATTTTTTTTTTTTTTATAAAAATTGCTTATTTACATAATGTTCGAAAACGCCATAAATAGGAAGCGGCCATTTAAAAAAGAGATGAGACATATGCGCTTGTTCTTAACTAATCACAACATTGCTTAAAGTTAGTTCGACGTAGGAAAATCAAGGCATGGCTTGCTTTCGAAAATAGTCGTTGAAATTTTGAATTTTGGAGAGCATATCCGCCATCTGTCAGACAATTTCCCTATATATCTGACCAACTGTACGTAAATTTATTTCCATTATGTAATCACTATAAAAACTGCAGGTGCAAGATAAGCTAATGAGGAAACTTTGGGTTTTAAATAATTTTTAAGCAAAAAAACACACCGCAATAGATTGGTGTATACATCTTGTTACTGAAATAAAAGTAGTCTCAAACCGAAACAAAAATCAAATGTTTCTTTGATTTTGTTGCCCCAGTGTAGACAAATTGTTTTAGCAAGTTGCCTCCTGTTGAACAATGTTTTAAACATCCATTAGCAACAAACAACAAAAAGTTTATTTTTATTGCTTCAGTGTGGACACCTCTTAAAGTCGTTAGAAGTATTAAACCTAAAGGAAAAAAATTTCTCGCATATTTCCATTATCGGGAATTTGTAGTAGTTTTTCCCTTCTCAGCATATAGTTCGCATGCATTAAATAATAAATAATTATACCAATCTTCGAATTAACAATAAAAATAGAGCCACGCAATATTAGCACTGACGTTGGAAAATAATAATTATTGAATCTCATTCAAAACAATTTAATTGGACATTTTTTTTTTTTTTTAAAAACCCAAAGTATTATTTGTAGGTAAAGTAAGCAGAACTTTCGGAATAAGTAAAATTTTAGATGCTTGATGGATTCTCAATGAATTAACGCAGTGACATAATTAAAATTATTATATATATAAATAGTAAATATATATATATATATTATATAACTAAGTAACTATATATATATAAATAAGTATAAAAATAACTATATATATTAAATCTATAATATATATATAAATGTAAGATAAATTATGTATGCATATATAATAATAACGTATAGTATATATATATTATATACTTATATATTTCTGAGCCTTCAGATTAGCCGACACCTGTATCTAAAAAACTACGATAGCTACATAAAAACTGAATACACTTTTGAATTCCGCGAACATTTTAATGCCGGGAAATGAAAAAAATATTTTCATATACATTTCTTTTGACAAATAGCTAAATTATATATATAATTAATTAAAATAATACGCCTGCATAACATCGTTGCGCCTGACATTCAAGATTCTTCGCCTTGCAGCAGAGACTCCTCCCCTAGCTGGGAGAGAGCGAGAACTTTATTTTTTTTTTTACTTTTTACATTAGTATGAATGAAAAACATCGTTTTTTATTCATGTTTTCGGTAGTTATATATAAACATTAATATATATACAATAGTAAGTATATACACTATATATATATATATAATGTATATAATATATATATATGTAGAAATATATATATATAAGATATGTATATATATATATTACAATATCATATTATATTAATATATATACTTATATATATAATATACTATGGTTATAATGAGCCACTTCTGCGCCAGATCTGTCCAAAAAGTAATCGGACACCCCTATTAGGGAGTCTTAGAGACATTGTATTCCCCTCAAATTTGGTATCCATTCTTCTTATGAGGTAACCTCGTCGTAGACAAGGTTACATCCCGATGAGCCCCAAAAGTTGGTTATGGCCACAGTTAGACTGTAAATGAGATGTCGAAATGATTCAAGGAGACATTCTCTATATAAATTTTATATATTCTATATATTTAATAAGATGATTCGTCAAGGAGGGGAGTAAGGTAATTTTTTTATTCTTGTGTTCTATATATCGCACCTGGCTGAAATTTGGTATCCATGTAGGTGATGGTGTCACATCGTCGTATACGAGGTTACATGTGGCTGCATCCCCCTTAATGTTTAAAAATGCTCTTAAGGGTCTGTTAAATAGGTCGTAACCCTCTCAAAGTTGGTATACTTATTGTGGGTGATGTCACCTCGTTGTTGACGAGGTTACGTATGGCTGCACCCCGTAAGGAGGTGCCGCCACCTCCTATAAGTTATTTTTCTGGTTTATATGGATATATAATGCTAAGTTTTTAGGTGTGAGGCGAAGGTTAAGATTTTAATGGCTCGATCCTATATAGGCTCATGACTTGGGAATTTCCCTTACATTGATGGATTTTGACGTTTGAGGCGTCAAGTTAGTGGTTTCTAAGCTATGCGAAGCCGTTTCTGAGATCAGCGAGAAGTTTGGACTTAGACCTAACACCCCGTCCTGTACTGCACAGCTCCGTCCCGATCAACCACCCGCCCGCCAGCCGCCGCACCGGTTAATTGATATATATATATATATATATAATATATAATATATATATAATATAATAATTATATTATTTTATAATATATAATTATAATATATAATATAATATATTATATATATATATAATATATATATAATATATATATATATATATATATATATATATATATTATATCCGATAACTTTGAGAGAGAGAGAGAGAAGAAGAGAAGAGGAGAGAAGAGAAGAGAGAGGAGAGAGAGGATATGATCTAGCTGTCTCGTATTTTCTTATAGTTTGTGTAATGAGAGCAAGTTCCACTTCGTCCTTCAAATTCGGTGGTACTTCTCCGTTATAGAATACGATCAAGATATCTGGTTTATGACCTTTGGTATTTTTATAGCCTTCGTATAGTCATATACTATACGTGTACGAAATATGTTTGGGTTACTATTGTACAATTTATTTTAATCTTGAAACTTTCTTCTAGCATCTGTTAATTAGAAAACAATTTTGGTAACCCATGACTTTAACCTTCCTTTTTAACCTTTGAAACATGAACTTCATTTACCTTTCTAATTGCTTTGTTTGTATTTATATATATATATATATATATATAATATATATTTATATATATATATTATACTATAAGTATATATTATACAGTAGCACCTCGCAATAACGGCTACTCGTTTAACGGCGTTTCGCAATAACGGCGCTTTTAACTACTCAAAGATTATGCGGAAGGAAACATGCACGAGACGAACAGTCGCCATCGCCAAACTGCTTTGCAGCGTATACGTGATAATAGAATTTATTAAATAAAAACTTTGGAAGCTCGTCAAAAAAGTTAATGCATGTCATAGCAAAATGCATTGCATTTCATACGCAAAGTACTACTCGAGCAAGAGGCACTCTATGAGACCAGGCTTTTTTGTTCATTCTCAATAGAGCACCATTGCAACCTTCCTGCTATGAACTTCAGATTTCTACACCAACTACATCACTATCACCGTCTGCAGAAGTGGGTATTTTGTAGATTCAGACGATGAAGATTCGCCATCATCCATTGTGTGGTCAGAAAAAGATGTGGCATCCTCAAAATAAAGATATTTGTACTTTTACGTATTAGAGTTATATAGTCTTTTTTTGCCTCAGCTCCATTCTTCCGTATGTACTAAATATATATTTAAAGGTAAAAAATGTATAAATTTCTCTCTCTATCATTGTATTATAATTAGTGTTATTGCATACTTAATATATATTAGTTTACAGAGCTGGCGCGGCGTATAATTTTTTCGAGGTCCTCACTCGGCTATCGGCTTTGCCACCTAACTAGTGCGTCGTCGGCTATCCGACTGCATTTTTGAAAACCTCAGTGCGGCATTAACTATGCGGCTATTCGGCTATCCTACGGCGATACCGTTAAATTACAAAGTAAACTTTTGCGCGATAACGAAAGCATGCCTTTACATTTTAAACCTTTTATAAGATAGTAAAACAGGATTTATTTAATTTTTTTTATTAAATTGTTACTACATAAATAGTTAAATACTTTCATAGCTATAGTCCTCTTCTCCTCCATGTCCTCCTGGCTAATCACTTCCTGCAGGAGGTCCATATTCCTTGAGAAAAGAAGCCTCAAACCTTTTCCTCCTTCAAGGGACGACTCTTGGCCCTGAGTATGTCGCCACCCGCCGCTGAGCACTCTCCCACAGCTGCTTGAACTGAGGAATGGGAGGATTATAGTTTATAGATAGATCTATACATATCTCCCTATGCTGGTTGGGGAAACAGGAACAGCTCGGATCTTCTTGAGAGGGCACCCACTCCTCCATGGACTTTCGTATGACGATTTTCACATCCTGTTGCTGGCTTGCTCTGCGTACCAATACTCTAGAAAACAATTTTACTGAATAGGAGTGCGTCTGAATTGTGGGGTTCTTTTTCTGTTGGCTGGCCAAGCTGACGCTGCTGTTGTTTCTCAGTGGGTTTGATGGAGTCCCCTATCTTCCGGGTAATCCTGTCCCCGATCTCCTCCACCATGTCAGGTGCAATGCTTTCTAGGGCTTTAAGGGTGAAGGAGGGGTGAAGGGCAGTGGCCATAAGGAGATCCCTATTCTGAAAGAGGTGGGCAAACCTCTTTTCATAGCCACAGAGGAGGGCCTGTACTAGTGGCCTTGCATACACAAGATGAATATTTTCACTCTTCTCCTCAAGGCTGGTCTTCATCAACCAAAGTTGGGGTAGGAGGGTGCCCATGTATGCCCTTTCTCCCCTGAAGCATATCAAGACACTGCGCCACAGGCTGCATGACCAAATGTGTACTCGTTCATGACCTGAAAGAGTGAAAATGTAATTATATTGCTTAGTTACGTAACGCATAAGTTGATTATTAATAAAATACGGGAAGCAGCGACGAGCGAGGTATCTGTATGAATAGGGCGAAATAGACAGATGAGGTTGTACAGATGGACAACTCTGAGGGCCGTTCTTATAGGCAGTTAGGAGTTGGATAAGATGAGGAACGAGTTTTTCATGGAAGCGTGTCTTGCGGGTAAGGGAAAAGACTGCCAAATTTGATGAGGATTTTGTAATATGGTTTGGACATGTGGAGAAGGTGGAGAACACCATATTGGTTAAGAAAGTGTATAAGAGCACATGTGAGAGTGTTTTGCCTGTCGGACGACCGGAAAAAAGGTGGATATATTCAGTTAGAGATTGTTTACGAAGTAGCGATATGAGTGTTGGGCAAGCAAGAGCGATGGTACAGGTACAGAACAGGGATTAATGCAGGGGGTTTGGGTTTGTGAGGAGATTTATAATTTAATAAATTTATTAAATTATAAATAAAAATATTAAAAGAGCAATTGCTACTTTAAAAATACTTTATATTTACCTCGACGTCTACCTCTGTGAGAGGGGAACCTCCCTTGGGCTGCCTGATGAGGATGGTGTTTATGGCATCCATTTGGTTTTCGACCCTTAAAACCTCCAGAAGACCATCACACTATCATATAGGGAGTTCCATCTGCAGAAATAAATATAACTTTATATAAAATATCAAAAAACTTATAAAATGAACTTGTCTATAATTAATCGGCAAAATTTCTTACGCTAAATTTCTTTTTTTAATAGTAACTACTACTACCTTGTCACCACAGGAGTCTTCAGTTTTCTTTTGGCGACAATCTTGATCTGGTTGGCCACCACTGGGGCCCTGTTCTGAAGGTTCCACAGGGCCTGGATCTTAGCTATGGTCCTCCTCCACTGTGAGCCTTGCTCCAGCCCTGTATATCACTCACATCTGTTGTCGCCAACAGATTGAGTGTGTGAGCACTGAAACAATAAGATATTTAATTCAAGAAATTCAAAGATTATTAGTTAAATCTTAAATGACAAATCTTTTTTTGTTAATACTTATTACTTAATAATATTATTAATATATATTAGTAGCATTTAGCACTAGTTTTCGCGAATTCTAAGTACCTGCAGCGGTGTTGAGGCGGCAGACTTGGGTTGTCACCCTCAGCCCTCAGGAGCTCCTGGAGATCCACAATCTCCAAGTCAGGATAATCAGGGTCCATAGGAAGGTTCTCCTGGTCCTGGTTGGACTCACCAAAGGCGTTGAAGGCTGCCACGTAGTTGGTGCCATTGTCCTTAGTGGTGGCCTTCACCTTACCGTGGATGCTAAACTCATGATGAATCTCTGTGATTAGTTTCCCCAGTAACTGGTGAGTTTGCCTTTCCTTAAGACAATAATTTTATTGTTTTAGTCTGTAAATTAAATAATATTTACACCTCATATGTTCTTATGGTTATGAGACTAAGGTATAAAATGACAAATTTAAATTTTTAATTTTCTTACCTTCACCTCCCTGGCCGCCAAAGTTGCATGGCACCTTTTGAGGTTGACCCTGTCAATCCAGTGGACTGTCATTCCCAAGAAGGACCTATTGTGGGCGGTCCAACTGTCGGCTGTAGTGGCCACCCACTTCTGGTGGAAGAGGTTGTT
>JABUQX010032505.1:0-7500 GCA_015478945.1 Trachelipus rathkii
AAAATAAATTAAAAATGTATAGTACATTATAATTAATAATAATAATTAATAATAATTAATAATAATAATAATACATCATATTAAATTTTAATTAATACTTGTTTAATTAATAGTTTTTACTACGGATAGAATTTTTTCATTCGAGTTTAAATGTGTAAAAATCTCATACCAAACTTAAAGCTGTCTTTTTTGTTGTCTTTAATCTTCATCATACTTTATTATTTGTTTATGTAGCCATAAAGTATCTAAACAATTGGCATATTGAAGTTCAAAAAGTCTTATAAATTTATTCAGGACAACAACCATAAAGTTTTCCTCTGGAAGTCCATTTACAGATTTCTTTTTAGAATTGATATTAGTCTCCAAGGTTTTTGAAAAGCATTATTTTACAGTTTTTCATTTTATTTAAAACATTTTCTCATTATGTAATTTAGAAAGTTCTGCTATTTGCTTTGATAAATATTACTTACATTCATACAATTATAGACACACTATTTCCACAGGCTCACAAAGATTTTTAATTTATTTACCTGTGTAATTCAAAAACTTGGCATAAAATTATGAACATTGTAATTGATAAGTTCAAAGGAACTTTGGTATTCGAGTGAAACTTTATTATTCAAAATCTTAAAAAACTGAATTGTATTCTATTACTTAAAATATTAACTTTAGAACGTGAACCGTAAATTTTATTAAGGTTTTTATGAATATTTATTCACTGCCACATAAATATCAAATCAATTTTTAACCCACTCATTCTATTCAACATATTTCTCAAAAAACAATTCACAATACTCAGGTTATATTCATTTTATCTTTTCTTCTTTGTCTTTCTTTTTTTTTAATCTCCCTTGGGTATATAAACACCCCCCGAAAAGATTTTAATTCTCTTTCAAATGTACCCCGGAAAGGCATTGGTACATATGAACTAAGAAACCTGAGTGTGTATACCCGAGATGGTGTGGACAATTTAATATGAGGTCTAACCAATTACACCTTTGTACTCAAAATATTTACATGCTAGAAATGTTACCGGAGCACATGAAACTTTGATAAAATACGAAGATAACTTTAGTATTTCTATTGAAATAGTGTTAAAATGTTTGGCAAATGTACTACATTTGAAAATCATTTTGTGCATAAAAATTTCTTGTAACTTTTTTTTCTAATATAATTAGCATAATACCAAGCAATGGAATAATAATAAAATAAATAATTAATAATAATAATAAAATAATAATAAATAATAATAAATAATAATAATAAATGGAAAAAAATTGAAAATAATTAATAATATGAATAAATGAAAGTATGTTGAAGATGGTTGGTCATATGGAAAGGATGAATGGATAGTCGGTTGGTTAAGCGGAATGTATAGTGGCGAGGTGTTGGGACCGACCGGCCGGGGAACCGAAGAAAAAGTGGGATTGATTGAGGGATGAATGTTGAAGGATGATGAAATGCGAGTTGGGTCACAGCGAGAAGGAAGGAAGGTGGTTATAACAGGAGTGATTTCAATGGCGGTGGGGATTGTGAGGAGGTATGGTGTGGGCCCACCTGGGGCCAAGGATGAAACCCTTACACTGAACGATCTACCATAGTGAGGGTCCAACGCGGTCCAGTGAAGCTTAGGGTGCGGATTTCTGACTGCGATGAGTTAGTTCTCGCTAATTAATGGTACTGAGGGCGCGGTAAGGCTCATTTCTTCTTCGACTTGTCATGTTCTTCTACTGCTGTTTTCTTTTCCGATGCTCTCACGCACCCTTACTCCCATTCTTGGAAAATAAAGAATAAAGAAAGAAAGAAAGAAAATATAATAATAATAATAATAATAATAATAATAATAATAATAATAATAATAATAATAATAATAATAATAATAATGCAAAATTTTCAACATTTTTTACAACAGCAACAGATTATAATAAATTTTCTTTTTAACTGAAAAAGGCTGTTGGATTGATGTACTATAATAATAAAAATAATAATAATAATAATAATAATAATAATAATAATAATAATAATAATAATAATAATAATAATAATAATAATAATAATGAGGAATGAACGTCTTAGGTAGTTGTGTGGTGTGGTGTGAAGAAAGGTATAAATGAGAGAATACATGAGTGTATTAAGATGGTTTGGTCATATGGAAAGGATGGATGATAGTCAGTTGGATAAGCGGATGCATAGTAGCAAGTGTGTTGGGAATTGATGAGCTGGGAGACGAAAGAAAGTGGATTGAGTCAGTAAAGAGTATCAGAAGAAAGGAATATGAACTGGGCAGAAAAAAAAAAGAATGGTACATAACAGGAGTGAATGGCAGGGCCAGGCCCTGGGGATAAACCTTTACGTTGATGAGATATCACAACAATGGGGGTCTGTTGCCGTGTTGTGAACCCCTTGGGGTGGATTTTTGGCTGCAATGGGCTCGCACTTAAGGCTTACATCATGTTCTTCTACTTAACTATTCTGATTCCGGTGTATGCTGCACACCTCACCCACAATCTGGGGTGAAAGAGGAAGATAATGAACGTATAATAATAATAATAATAATAATAATAATAATAATAATAATAATAATAATACTCACATCTTCATTATGTGGTTTCAGACCATTGACCTCATCTAGTAACATATTGTATTTTCAAAGGTTTTAACGGTTATATCTTCTCTTACCCAAGGACAATACTTAAAAATTTGTATATTTTCCATTTTAAAGGAGAAAAAACCTTGAAGCAATTTATATATCTAAGTTCAATAAATATCTTAAGTATTTTATACCTGAAACAATAGGTGTTTACAACAACTACCGACCTATATCTATATACTAATCATATTTATAATTAGTATATACCCTACGTATATATTATTATACTATATATATTACTATATTATATATTATATAATACTCTATTATCTCTCTCAGCTTATTATACCTATAACTACATATTATATAATATATGATAATATATAATATATATATACTACTATTAAATATATATATATTATATAGATATAGATATATATATATACCCGTACTATATATATATTACCAGCTGTAACTCAAAATATAGGATAATAATATATATATATAATATATTATTATATATATATATATATATTAGGTATATAATATATTAATATAATAATATATTAATATATATACTATATTAGGACACTGTTATTGTTTTAAGACTCCGTGAGGAGTTTTTGATTTTTTTTTTTTTTTTTTTATTTTTTATATATTTCTTAGTATATAATGGGATCCTAACAGTCCAATTTTTAAGCCGCGGTGACGGACATTGATTCCTAAAAATATAGTATATGGACCAGTTACGTTGTTTATCTTTTTACGAATCCGTCAGTTTTAAATTTTTTCATTTTTTTTTTTTAAATAACTAAGTAATATCCCAGGGTAAACCGCAAAAAGATGGAGGGGTCGGGTTCTCTCGGCCTTCCGGGGGAACGACAGGGTGGGACTAGTCCTCCCCCTCCGGGGAGGGGTCCCGGAACCCCCGCTCTTTGTATTTGGGTGGTGTGCGGGGGTTCCTCCGCCCCTTCCCTACGGGTATGGAAAACGTCCCCCCCTCGTCCGCCCCTGTCGGCTCGAGCCCCTAAATTTTTTTTTTTTTTTTTTTTTTTTTTAAATTTTTTTTAATTTTTTTTTTTTGTTACCAATTTTGTGTGTAAGATAAGGCTTCTTAATGCTGATTCCACAAAATATGGGAAATTGGTTTTTTTCTGTAATAAGGTGTTTGTTACTCTTTTTTTTCGCAACCAGATATTTTATTAGTAATGGAAAAAAAAAACAGTTTTTTTTTTGTTTTAGTTTTTTTTTTTTGTTTTTTGACATTAACTTTTTTTGAATAAGCTTTATACGTCTCACCATGTATCAAACTATGTAGATTGAGCGGGTGATGTGCGGTTATCCTCGGTTCTGTATTCCAGTGGTCGCTACTTTGTCAGAGAGAGTATTTCCTCCTGTTCTTTTAAAAATCTTGTGAAAACATTCTCGAGTGAAAAATCGCGTGGGAATTGTTTAAAATAGATCCTGAGTAAAATATTCGAACTTTTTGAATCACGAGGTCTCCGACTCCTGAAAGTTCATTGTTCCGGAGTATCCCATTTTAAACCCTCTATACTGCGAAGGTATGTTAAAAAAATCAAAACAAAAGAAAATCAAAAACTGACGGGACACTCTTAAAAATACCCTGTTGTCAAATTGTCCTCTTGTATCAATTTTCAAAAAACAACGATAATGAGGAAATAATATATTAAGTTATGAAATTGATATCAGATAGATAGAGTCTTAGACTACTAGCACTATTCAGAACATATCGAGGAGGCTTTTATATAGCAAAGTAAATAACGTGCAACTGACGTAAGGAGATGTAGAAGCTGTACAAAGGATTACATAGAAGTTAATATTTATAACTAAAATCTCAGAGAGAAAGAGATACGTTCAACTTCTTTCATATATATATTTATCATTAATTATAAAATATAAAATTTATAAATTAAAATAATTAAAATTATATAAATATTAAAAATTGAAAGAAATCATAAATAATTAATTAATTAGTAATATAAATGATTAATTAATCACATCTGTAATATAATATAAATAAATAATAAAATATAATTATTAATAATATATAATAATATAATAATAATTAGATAAAATAAATTTAAATAATAATAATAATTATGTATGGTGTGCGCTCTCGCGCACACTAAACGTAAATCTCGTCTCCACGATAGATTACTGTACAATCAACTGAGCTCTAATCCCATAACTCATTACCGTTAAGCCGTAAAAACCACCCACACAGTATCATAGCAACAAAGTGAGTACGTAAGCGCTATATATATCGGCGTCCACCTCGGGGGTGATCACAGCTACTCTATATACCTATTCCTACAGACTTGAAATTTACCACGGATTCGTCCTTATCCCCTTAATTACATAGATTAATATTCCATAGTTTCAACCTATAACGCTTAATTCCTATTTCTATCGTGAAAGTAGGTGTATATGAAGCTCAAACTGTAGTGCTCAAATTATTAATTTGAATTACTGATCAAAATATATTCTGAAATCTATACATATAGTACCGTAATTTTACATCATTGATTTTGTACTATCTCATAATGATTTGAAAAATTATATGATATATATATATATATATATATAATATATATTAATATAATAATATAATATATATATATATATATATATAATATATATTATATATATAAATTACAACATAATACAAACTCATAATTAACGCAGATGAGCACAGACACAGACTTTGAAGTTGGGGGAGATTAAATTCAGCAGGAAAACATAACTAAGAGATTGGAAAGGATGAATTCCATCAAGATTAATAAGTTGTGACAGAAAAGAAGGAAGGGCATCTGACTGAGTAAACTAGCCAAGCTTAATTAAATTAGTGACTAATATTAGCGAGAAATGAAAACCAGTATAACAACTACATTTTCAGTGGAAGGGAGTTCTTAAAAAAAAAAGTATTTTGCAAAATATTTTTTATACGGACAAGCAGAGACAGACGCGGTTACCAGTGTCGCATTTAAAAATCTGCCTCCCTCTCGCTCTTGAGAAAATTTCGACTGCTTAAAAGTTTTAACCAATTTCTGAAAAAATGAGATAAAGCACCAACAGCGCGCCGCAAAGATAGAGGTTGCTAAGAGCAACTGGCACCAATAAATAACAGTTATTATTGCGATTTTGCCATGGATCTCGTATCGCCTAGATATCTCATAGAATGACCGTGTCAGTTGTATGGCCCCTACTTCCCCCAGTAAAATGCCTATGTAGTCTAAGTTATACTTGCCACAGTGGATGAGACCCCTATTAAATAAGATTGTTGAGTAGTACGAGAGATATAGAGGTGGAATACTAGAAAGCCCTCGCTAGTGTTCAATGAGAGAGAGATAATCTCACCCTTTTCTTTTGAGGCCTATGATAGCCTAGCAAGCCGGTAAAATTGCTTTAAAATAAGAAAAATTCATGAACAAATAGCTTTATAGGCTCTTTCCAACTCAAATATATTTTTAAGTTGTTCACAATAAGTTTTAGTGAGGTTGGGCCAAGGCCTTTTAAATAGGCTTCTTATCACTCATATTTTGTGTATTCGAGTTTCTCTCATACGCACATTTCTACATTAATTGCTCTCATAGCTACAGTGAATTTATGTATGTATCTTGTTATTATGTTAATGCAGTATTTGTATGAGAAGGTATTGACAAACTTTCACAGACACTAGGGTATATTGTGCCCAAAAAAGGGCTGTATGGGTCATTTGAGTCTTTTTCTGTAGAGAGGGAGATTGTAGAAGTGGAGTTTTTAAAAGAAGGTATAACGATGGTGAGAGGCGTACCACAACCGCCACACTGGATACCATATCTATCCAGATCACACCACGAAGAGTAGGATAAGACGAGAAGGCCAATCTCTATAATAAATTAGAGTGAGTCGAGAGTGTATAAATTGAAATGAATTGAGAATGAAGTGGTGTGCTCGGTCAATGATCAGTTTTAAAAATATATAATATTATATATATATATGAATGAGTGGAATAGAGTTAGTATGTGCATGTGATGGAATAATCTATTAATGACAAAAAGTAGAAATATAAAGGTAGTAAATAAGACAGAAACCCTAAGATACAACCACTTAATTGACAGATAAAAAGGAAGATGATAACGCCCCTAACTAACAAACATTCACGATATTGCAGTGATTGAAAGAAAAAACTAGAAATATAAAGGTAAGTGCAAAAGAGAAGTAAGGGAAACCTCAGAATAGTGAGGAGTATGTATAGAGTTATAAGCTAAGTGACGCGCTAGCTCAATATCCATGGATCAAAGGTGACCTATATGTCAAGCGGGCCAACCACGCAAGTCTCCCTACGTAGTTCCTTAAAAGTGGACGGTAGTAAAAAAACCATAAATCAGTATTAATATGTATAGGAATATAAGTATTATCTAAAATGAACCCACAAATTATTTTGATCTAAAGCTCACATACTTTAGTCAACGAAATAAAACATAAATTAGAGATCAGATATTCAAAGATATTGTTAGTCTTTTATGAGCTTTCGAAGGGTTTTAAAGATCTTAGGTAAATACAAGTGAGAGCTATTATGAGGTGATATTTAGTAAAGGTATCAGAGCGCGTGATATACTTAATTTTTTGGTTAAATAGAGTATTATTGGACATGTGCGGCTGATCCATAACACTAGGAAAGGGTTAGTATTGAGACATTAGTGCTTTTATTTGAATGTTAAACAACCATCATCTTAGACCTCAAGAAATTATCCTTCAAATTAAAACTCTGAGAGTGAAAGCTAAACACCACCAACCTCAACAGGTTCAACTTGTCTATGATTTACTATTTCAAAATAGGGTTAAGAGAATAAAAGGATGGAGATCAGAAAGAGAAAAAAAAAATAGAAAAAGTAATACCAAAACCT
>JABUQX010032505.1:15000-43317 GCA_015478945.1 Trachelipus rathkii
CTTTTTTTAGTCACCGCGACATAAAAATTTTGTTAATGACGTTGACACAAAATATTACTCTGATGACGTTGACACAAAATATTACTCTGATGACATTGACACAATATATTACTCTGATGACGATCCAATTTTTTTTGTCGAATTTCAAATAAATTTATATACTTCCTATATACCCTTTTTACCTCCACAATTTTATTTATTCCCTTTTCTTTTGCTATTACATAAATATTAGACGGAAAAAGAGAAATAAGAGTGAGATCGAGGAAAGAATACCAGAAAAATATATATACATTGTGGAATGTATATTTTTCTTGTATATATTCTTAATTCTTTCCTCATGCATGCCTGCAGTCTCTCTCATTTTATCTCTCTCCTTATAATAATTATGCAATAGCAAATGAAGAGAATAAATAAAAGTTTGGAAATGAAAAGGATGTAGAAAGTATCGAAATTTATTTGGAATTCAGCCAAAAAAATAGTCATGTATTCCTATATAGCTCTATTTACCAATATATATATAGTCTTTTCTCACCTCTCTCTCTCATATATATTTGCATTCTCTCTCCTTATATATGTAATGAGAATAGAAACAGGATAATCGGAGGGACTGAAGTAGCGCTCTCGAAGCTGTGAGATCACCCCCAGTGGGAATATGGAATGGTGCGGTATTTCTGTTCAATGGTTCGTCTCTCTTGCGCTCATATACACTTTCTTCTTACACTGAAGCAGACTTTCCGCTATCACACATATAGACCATATAACACTTACAGACAATAGGACAGTGGCAGCTGGGTTGGGATCCCGCTTCCACTTATTTCTACCTTGAGAATGGTAATGCATGCATTGGTTTCCAGTACATGTATGAGCACCGCACCTCCTGTCATGGGGAAACTGCATTAGTTGATGGATGAATGAAAGAAATATAACAAAGATTGTGAAAAAGAAAATCACCAATTAGATTGGAATGAAACTCGGTTATAACAACGTAATTTTATTTTCAAATCCAAAAGAAACTTCATTATTAAAAGAAAATTCTCTTTATCATGTGGCTATAGAGTATATTTCATAACTATATATCTATCTAAATTACCCTATTCTGTTCCTGCTTGCCCATCTTTCCAAACAATATTTAATTTACCCTGGGCTTGAGTTGGCCTAAATTTCTTACTACAAATGTTGAAAAAAATATATTGCAATAGTTCGAAAGTTCTCCTAATACATTTTGGAACTTCTATATTAAATAAATGTAGATATTTCAGCAGAAATCTCTGATATGTACACCTCTCCATCCACGCAGATTGAAAATGAATCTCCTGAATTCAGAAGGAACGGCGTTTTCATTTCATCCTGTAAAGGAAAACATTAATTTATGAAAAGGGAACGGATGATGCTGGGTGTAGTAGGAAAGTCGCGGGTGGGAGAAAAGTGGCTGGCTGAAGCAATTAAGTCTTTGGTGAATGAAAAGTGACTAAGTCTTGGTGGCACCAATGAGGCTATGATTTTACGGGTGTTGTTAATTGTATAGTAATGAAACTATTGTGTGGAATGGGAAGTATAGATCTGAGGTGCAGGATGTTCAGATGAATAATCTTAAGAGTGTGTTAGGTGTGATGAGAATCAATAAAATTAGGAATGAATATATCATGATGACATGTGGTGTGATGAAGGTATGAAATGATGGAATAAATGAGTATACCAAAATGGTTTTGTCATGACGGAAGGATGGATGGTAGTCGGTTGGTTAAGTAGATGTATAAAGATCAGCGTGTTGGGAATCGACCGGCTTGAAGACTGAAGAGAAGGTGTACTGACTAAGTAAAGAGTGTCTGGTGGAAAAGAGATGAATTAGGTCCAAGCAAAAAGATTGGTGCATGATAGGTGTGAAAGGAGGGATTTTGCGAGAGGGCGTGATTGTGGGCCTAGCCCAAGGAATGAACCCCACACATGACTATTTACCAGAGTGTGGGTCCGTTGCGCTGTTACGAAGCTCTAATGTGGATATTTTTGGTTGCGACTGCCTTGCAGCTTTAGGATAATGAATGGGTGGTTTGTGGTGAGGCTTTTTCTTTCACGTAACGTCATGTTCCTCTACTAATATTTTTTTCCGGTTTCTGTACGCACCTCAACCCCGAAAGGGACAGAAGGAAGGTGAAAGAAAGAATTAAGATTGAGAGGTTAGTTAAGGTTTACTTTAATAAAGAGGCTTTAAACTTAATGGTAGACAAATAAAAAAAGCTGGATACATGTGGTCAAATGTGGTTTTAATGCAGTTAAAGGGTAGAGTTGTAAGACTATGATATATTATTATGTTTATTGTTGCCGACGTTGATATACGGAAGCTAGAAAACGACTTGGAAGGCCAATAAATATTGAGTAAGCGCTGTGCAGATGGATAAACTTTATGGTTATTCAGGAGTAAAGAGGAAAGATAGGAAAAAATGTGTGAGGACTGAAGACGCAATCGACAGAATCGATAACAGTATTATAAGGTGACACGAACACGTGTAAGAGATTAATTCAGAGATGTATGTTAAAAAGGTTACCTTGAACATGGCATGACAAATATTGCTTGTGCTTTTGCAGTACCATAATACTTAACTGTGATTTGAATTTTAACTTCACTTCACATAGTAAATACATAATCATATTATGCTATATTAGAACAGGTATGAAATATTACTGAACACATGGAAAATATAATAGATCAACTCCCATTGTTGAACAGAATAAGTGGATACTTACAACAGAATTCCGTAACACCATGCGAGGATCATCGGAAAGAAAGAGTGCAACGTTTCCTGTGAGCCTGTATAAAATCACCTCTTCAAGCTTATGAGCATTTGTCATACCTGGAAAATTTATTATTACTATACTAAAACCAGTGAATCTCAAATCATCTCTACACCGCCCCCCCCCCCCCAACAAAAAAATTTATCTTATTTTTTTAAAAAGAATCTATACATTCGAAACCGAAAATATCTTGTTACCTAACTCATTTGTCCCAATAAATTTACAGAAATTATATTGCTTAAGCAATTTATTCATTTTAATATATTCATTTTATTATTAACCCCAATATTTAAATAAGTTTAAGTAATATTTCGAAACTTTTTGATAGGAGTTTTTATTTTTATTAAAATTTTAACTTATGTTTTAAGATTAAGAAACCCCTTTAAAAAATGGTAAAAATGTTAAGTTTTTCTATTAGGTATAAAAAACTGAATTTCGTATATGTATATAGTATATATGAAGGTGGCTTTCGAAACTTACTTGGAATGTTCAGAACATAATTTTTATTCTGGCTTCTTGATGTAGAAACTAAATCATTAACTTTGAACGCAAATTGGTGGATCTGTGCTTTCAAAGAAGTGCTAGCATAATCTGTCCCTCCAAACAATCTTTTGACCTCGAGAAGACACTATAAAAATAAGATAGATTTATCTAAGTTTAAACTAAATACTTCAATTAAAATGACCGAATAACATTCGTTTAAAATATATATATATATATATATATATATATATTATATATATATATATATAATATATATATATAAATTATATTTATATATAATATATATATATATATATATATATTATATAAATATATATATATTTTATATATATATATATATAAAATACTATAAATAACATATATTTATAATATATATATATATATATATATATATATATATATATATATATATATTGCAAGTTTAAAAGAGGATATTTTTCAATTTCATAGTTAGAGATTCATTTATAAAATAGTTTTTTTTAAACTTCTATTGCATTATGCATGCTTGTAATCAATACTACATAAAATAAAAAGGCTATACGTTAACAAACATTTATCCAACTCCTAACTTTGCAGTATTAAACGAGAAAATATAGGCCTAGCATTCAATTTTACGATAAATTTCAGAATGCAAAAGATTAGTTAAGAGAAAAACAAAAAAAATACTATTTACCTGGTTCTCAAACCGAAGGCAAGGATATTCCTTCAATAAAGAAATAGACGATAAAGAAGAATGGTTGTCTTGAGCAAAAAGTAGTCTTCTTCTGTCTTCAAAAGTTAAATCCATTTTCAAGCTCATAGCTGCTTCATTTTTAGCAGACTTTTGATATTCTTTTTGGAGCCAAAATTTGTAGCTATCTAACAAAGTGGGGTCTTCATCGTCTTCTGTCTTATCTTTCAATTTGTAATTAGGGATACTCCACCATGAGTCAAAGGAAGTATTAAGGGCTTTCCAGTCAACTTTTCTCTGCTTTCTCTCCGCTATCTTCTTTTTCATCTTTGTCGTCCTTCTTCTCACGTGACCCCAATCTTGTTTTCTAAACATAGAAAACAAGACAGGTTACAAAATTAAACTTATGGAAAATATTTTTGTGTGATAATATATAATATATATATATATAATATATAATGATATTTAAAAAAATTATAAATAGGGAACGATATCTATATATACATTATGTATATATATATTTATAGGAAGAAAGAACATTGTATTTGTTTTATGGATTTTGCAACAGGGTTATGATAGGATTAATAGAGGAAAGCTCTATGGCAGGTTGTTAGTAATATATGGTGTTGGGTGGGTAGGCTTTTCTGAATGGAATCAAAAGATGTATGACAATAGTGAGGGCGTGGCTGTAGGAATAATGGTGTCAAGATGATTGGTTTATATATTAAAGCGGAGTGAGGCAGAGATGTGTTATGACTCGTTATTCAATTTTGTATATGGATGGGGTATGAAAGAATTAGAGATGGGGGGTGGCAGAAAAAAGGTGTTAGAATAATGGAAAATGGAGGTGAGTGAAGGGCGCACCCTACTCTACTATATGCAGATCGATTTGGTTTTTATGTGGTGGTGAATCTGAGAGAGTCCTGAGAGATTTGGTAAGATGGCAGGGTGTGTAAAAGGAGGGGTTTGAAAGTAAACGTAGATAAGAGTAAGGTTATGGTTGTGAGTGAGGACAGTCCTCGGTGTGAAGCTATGTTAGATGGTGAGCAGCTGGAACAAGTGTCTGAGTTTAAATATTTAGGATATATGTTTGGAATGAAAAGGGACGGATGATGGCAGAGTGTAGTAGGAAAGTTGTGAATGGCAAGGAAGGTGGCTGGTGCAATAAATCGTTGGGGAGTAAAGGAACTAAGTCTTTGAGTGCGCTAGGGTCTTACATGAGGGTATGTTCTTTACCTGTGTTAGTGTATAGTAGTGAGACTATGGTCTGGAATAAGAGGTATAGAACTAAAGTTCAATGTGTTCAGATGGACAATCTTAGTTAGGGGCGTGTTAGGTGTGAAAAGAATTGATAAAATAAGGAATGAACGTATTAGAGAGTTATGTGGTGTGAAGAAAGGGTAAATGAGAGAACAAATGAAAGTACGTTGAGATGGTTTGGTCATGTGGAAAGGATGAATGACAGTGGGTTGGCTAAGCGGATGTATAGTGGTGAGTGTGTTAGGAATCGACCGGCTGGGTGACCGAAGAAAAAGTGGATTGAGTCAGTAAACGAACGACTGAAGGAGAGAAATGTGTTTGGCAGAGTGAGGCAGGGATGTGTTATGTCCCCTTGGTTATTCAATTTGTATATGGATGGGGTTATGAAAGAATTAGAGATGGGGTGGCAGAAAAATGGTGTTAGAATGTTGAAGAATGGAGGTGAATGGAGGGTGCCCTACCTATTAATACTCGGAGATTTGTTTTGTGTGGTGAATCTGAAGAGTTGGAGAGAATTGGTAGGGTGTGTAAAAGGAGGGGTTTGAAAGTAAACGTAGATAAGAGTAAGGTTATGGTCTTGAGTGAGGACAGGCCTAGGTGTGAAGTTATGTTAGATTGTGAGCAGCTGGAACAAGTGTCTGAGTTTAAATATTTAGGATATATGTTGGATGAAAATTGAACGGATGATGCAGAGTGTAGTAGGAAATTGTGATTGGCAAGGCAAGGTGTGGTTGTGCACCTTAAATCTTGGTGCGATTTAAAGGACCAAGTCTTGAGTGCACTAGGGTTCTACTGAGGGTAATTTGTTACCTGTGTTATGTATCAATGTAGTGAGACTTATGGTCCTGGAACTAAGAGGTATAAGATCTAAAGTTCAGTGTGTTCAGAAATGGACAATCTTAGGGGAGTGTTAGGTGTGGGAGAAGAATTGATAAAATGAGAAATGAACGTATTAGAGAGTTGTCTGGTGTAAAGAAAGGGGTAAATGAGAGAATAAATGAAAGTACATTGAGATGCGTTCAGATGGACAATCTTAGGGGCGTGTTAGGTGTGAAAAGAATTGATAAAATGAGTTATGAACGTATTAGAGAGTTTGTGTGGTGTGAAGAAGGGGTAAATGACAAGAAATAAATGAAAGAACTATTTGAGATGGTTTTGGTCATAGGAAAAGATGACTGAACAATCGGTTGGTTAAGCTGATGTATATTGGCGATTGTGGTTGGGAATTGACAGCTGGGAGACCGAATGAATAAAGTGGATTCAGTCATAACGAATGTCCTGAAGGAGAGAATGTGAGTTTGGCAGAGAGGCGAGAATAAAGGTGCATAATATGAGTGAAATGGCGGGGTTTTGTGAGGGTCATGGTTGTGGCCCACCTGGGCCAGAGAATGAACCCGACATTGACGAGATGCCATGGTGAAGGTCCATCGCGGCCCCGGAAGCTCTAGGGTGATTTTGACTGCGACGAATTCTCACTAATAGGTATACGAAGGGGGGCGGCAGAGGATGGGCTTTCTTTTCGAACCTTGTATATTTTTCTACTACTTCTCTTTTCCGAGTGTATATCACACAACTTAACCAATTTGGAAAAAGATTATATATATATATATATTATATATATTTATATATATATATATATATATATATATATATATATAATATATAATATATATATAATATATATATATATTATATAATATATATATGTATATATTAGCGCTACTACTAAATTCCTTCCCAGTGTGGATTCAGGTTTGATTTCTGGTAATTTATATTGTAAGTTCATATGATCAGTTTCTCCTAAATTTTTTGATGTTCCATGATGTAAAGTATTTTCGGAGTTTAATTTTTGGGAATCCTTAAATTTTTGTTTGTCATCATCTGCGTTGTGCAATTCTTGGTTATATTCATTATTATCAAGATTTAAAATTTGGGCAGCAGAAAAGTCAGAGTTGTCAATTTCTGTATTTTCCAATTCTATAGTTGGAATAATTATTGTTGATGCTGAGGATATGTCACTCTCAGCTGAAGAAATATCAGCAGAAATGTCAGAAATTGAATATCTATATTCATTTCTTTTTACTTCACAAATTTTAAGTTTATTAGATGACAAATGATCCAACTCCATCCAATCACAATCAACAAAGGAATCAAAATCCTTGTCAAAATATTGTAAAAATATTTGCACATTGTTAGCAATTGAAAATTTTTCTCTTACCATTGCTTCACAAGGATTTTCACATATTTTTGCATGATCTACATATGTGACCAAGAAATCTCTTTGACATTTTTAATTAATTTCAGATCAAAAACTAATTGTAAAAACATTTGATTTTATGGACAAGGACATATATATATATATTATATTTATATATATAGTACTTATATATATTATATATGTTATATTATTACTATATATATTATATATTTATAATATTGATATCTTTGATTGATTATTATATATTATTATATTATGATAATGTAATATTATATAGTCATCTGATATATAGTATATATATTATATATATGTTAATATATATATATAATAATATATTATATTATATATATTATAAATATATATATTAATATATATATATATATATATATATATATTTAATATATATATATATATAATTATATATATATATAGTATATATATAATTTTAATATATATTCATTAATATATATATATATATATATATACATACTATTATAATATATAATATATATATTAATATATAATAATTTATATTAAGGTGCATCCAGAAATATTGGAATTGTTGGTTAAATCAAGAGGATGAAACAGTGCTGGAATACCCTTTTTCTGGATAGGAAAAGGGATTGCAACAGTATTTTTTTAATTTTTACATAAGAAATTGATAATTCCTTCATTTATTTATGCATGTAGGTGGGTTATTTGAAAAGTGGTGTGTGGATTAATGTCTCAATAACTTTATAATGTTTTTAATTATTAGTTGAAAATGAAAAATTTAGTAAGGAAATTTTTGTCATTATCTAAGTGCATGCAGTTTTTGCAGATGATGATGTTTTGAAGGCTGATTCAAAAATTGGAAGAGTTGAAAAAGCTGTAGTTGTGAACAGTTCATGAAAGGTATCTTTTTATTATATTTACAATTATTAAATAAATTTTAAATTAAAATTAAAAAATATAAAAAATTGGAGCTTCACCAAAAAAGAATATTTAAAAAAATATAATTAACATTATTTCCAAATATCAAATGCTAATTAAAGAAATGGATGTAATCAAGAGGGGGGACTTTTAAAGCATAGGTCAATATATATTATATATATTTTATATATATATATATTATATATTATATATTATATTATATATTATTATATTATATATTATATTATATATATATATATATATTATATATATATATATTATATATATATATATATTATATATTAGTATATATATTATATAGGCCAGCCTCTAGTAGCCACAATCCATATCTCAAAACTACAACAGCTACCGGGAAAGGAATAAAGTGATTGAAAATGAGCAACGAAGGAAAGGAAACATAAAAAAAAAAAAAGAAAAAAAAAAAAAAAAAAAAAAAAAAAAAAAAATCATCTTGAAACTACAAATAAGCTTACAGGGAAATGAAAGTACATTTTTGGAACTCTTTGTGCATTAAAAAATGGACCTAACCCAACACAAAAAGCAAAAAACAATAAAAACAAATTTAACTTAATAAAAAATTTGGCTAATGTTTTTTTGGGGGGGGGGTGGCTGGGATATGTTGTTATTATATTATATATATATGTATATATATATAATATATATAATATATATATATATTATATAATATATATATTATTCATATATATATATTATTATATAATATATATATTATATTATATATATATATTATTATATATAATACTATATATATATATATATATATATATATATATTATATATTATATATATATAATTATTTGTAAAGGTAATTACCCTTGCAAATTTTAGGGGGCTCGAAGCCGACGGGAACACAGGGGGGACGTTTCCTATACCCGTAGGGAGGGTTGGCGGAGGAACCCCCTTGCGACAACCCAAATACAAGAGTTAGGGGTTCCGGGAGACCCCTCCCCGTGTAGGGGGGGGAATAGTCCTTCTGGCCAGTAGTTTCCCGTCGGAAGGTCCGAGAGACCTCTCCGACTCCCTGCCCCGATCGGTGCTGGAATAAATACCCTTCGGGGTTATTCTACTTTGTAGTTTAAAAAAAAAAATTGCAAAATTTAATCAGAAAGTTTCGTGATTTATTTTAAACGAGTTAAACCAATATTAGGTCATCTAAATAGGCTCTCTATTCATATTACTAAATATTAATTAAAATAATTTTTTTTACTTTTTTATTTTTTTACAATTTTCCTATCAAAATTTTACCAGGATTCCCAAAAATGAATTCCTTTTCGCTGTAGTATTGTAGTTTGAGTATGTAATTTTTTTATTATTTTTTTATTTTTTTTTTTTTTTAAACTCTTTCCCTCTACTAAAAGGAACCAAGCTTCCAGCAATGTATTTCTTTTCTCGGTAAAGTTCATGTATTTAGTTTTTGAGATAGTGCGATTGTGGCTCTTTCATTAGGCTTGATCCATATATATATGTATTATTAATTATATATAATATATGTATATTTATATTATAACTTTATAAATTAATAATATATATATATATATATATATATATATATATATTATAACTATATATTATATAATATATATATATATACTGTGGTCTAATTGGAGGTTTTCTAAGTTGTTTTTTTATTTACCCTGACAATAGGAAAATAAAATAAAACAACTTAGAAAACGTCGAATTGAGACCACACCCTCCCCCCCATTCCAACCAACAGGAATCAAGAAGCCATTAAACCTCAAAAATTCAATAAGACCAGGTCCAGAGCGCATATCCAACCTACACATAAACTACTCTGGGAGAAAATAGCAATCCTCCTAATCGACTGAACAATCTTCCAACAAAGTCTTTGGCAACTTTAACATACATACCCAATCTTGAAACAAGCAGATTTCATAATCCCAAAGACCGTCACCAACAAAAGACCCTGAACTGTCCCCCTCTACTACCACCAGCATATTTTCTCTGCTGTTGTCCGTCCATTAGGTAACTACTTGAGAATTTAATACTCGAAACAAAATGTTTCCCACCCATGTACTCTCCCAAGATGATTTCCAAACGGATTGCAAAAAGCAACCACTCTACAACCCAGCCTCACCTGTCCCTTATCACAACACATATTACATGGCTTCGAACCAATCCACTTCCCACTAGATTCAAATACATCACTGCATATGAGACATATACCAAAGCTCTGAACACTGTCGCCGACACACATCTTATTCAAAAATTCCTCCCACTCCCCCGGTAAATAATGACAAAAAATGCTCTCCAATTTCCTTATCAATCGTTTTCGCAAAGGTTTATACAAAACAACTCTGGCTCTCAATCTTCAAATTACAAATGGCCGTCCTAACAGGGCGCCCATTCCCCCGTCTCTCCATTCTTGTTCACTTTTTCAGCGAAGCAGATCTCCTCACCCCGAACCAACAATCCACCAAACTTATTACTTACGCAGACGACATCACAGTCTTATTTCCCTAACACCAGACGTAAACGATAGCCCACAAACATACGCAGGAATAATTTACATTTATTAGAAAATTGATTAACCTCCAACAGAATGACAGTAGTGTCGTAATCTCTCCCCTTAAATCCTCCATTACTCTTTTAACTACTGACCGTCACCAATCCTTCCTCCATCCTATAATCACCGCTGAAACATAACCTCCTTCCACTACACAAAACACCAAAAATATTGGGACTTATCTATGACACTCCATGAGTTTCTCTCCCCCACAAAGTCGACCAAAGTCACGTTTCTGACAAGGCTCGTTGACGCTAAACTAGAAGCTACGCTCTCCGAACCCTTTTCTCATATATAATTCAAGACGACAAAAAAAAAACACTCATCATTAGGGCTTATAAACAACAAAGCTCCTTAAGAAACAAATTCTAAACCTGAGGTGCTTCACCAGCATTGGTTTCCCAAGTCACTTCCCTTCGTCATAAGCACATAAATTACAAAATCGTTCCAAAACACATAGCCTTAGAATATTGTCGACTACTAGGTATGCTGACAAAACAAACCTCCGTGAAATGCACAACATTTACACTGACGAAATTCCATCCTCTCCATCTCACGTACCTGGAGGATGGTGGGGGACATCAATTTTTTATAAAAACCGTATCCATCCACACCTCGTCACCAAATTCTCCTCCAACTCCCCGACAAAGACTAAAATCCCCCTCTTTCTTCCCCAGCTCAATTCTATTAACAACACTTACAACATAATTCCCCCCTCCCCTCTCAATTTAGGTGCATGGAATTTCGCATTCCAATTCATACGATCTAACCAACACATACGCCTTCAAAACACGCCCAATAACAATTTGCTAAACATCCCCTCCTCAAAACCTTCCCCTAGAGAACGAAACACTGGGTTCACAGGAAGAGGCCAAATTGACCTTGCCCGGAGCAGATCAGGTTCCCACCAAACTCATGAATATGAATATAGATAAACACTAGATATGTCACTCCTCCCACTTGCACCAGATGTTTATAATTCACATGGACAAAAATATGATAACGCACCGTCCTTCTGGCGTTTGCTCTGCTCTCGACGCCCCCTCGCGCCGAGTCATCCTTCACTTCTGTGACCTGTGTGGAATTTTATCCGAGGCCCAGTGGCGCGATGCCGGCTTTCCTGGAGGGCAGTTTAGTGGACCCTCAATTATAATGCGCATGGTGGCAGTAGAAGGGTATGTTATGTAAGTTATATAGTGTTATGAAATGATACAGTTATGTATGTGATATATATATATATATTATACTATATATATAGTATATATAATATCTATATATATAGTATATATATATATATATAATATATTTATATAGATTTATTTAAATATATATTATTATAATAGTATATATAATATATATTATTATACTATATATATATATTATATATATTATTTTATATATCTGGTAATATGATATATATAATAGTTAATTTATTATCATAGTATATATATATTATATAATATATATATATTATATATTATATATGATTATCATATTATATATATGTGATATATATATATATATTTATAAATATATATATATAATTTTTGAGAAACTCGTTTTTATAGCGTTTTACTAAGTAATGGTTTTACATAAAGATTACATTTGGTTTTTCTTTTTAATGATGCATACCATTTGTTCCCTATGTTGTAACATCCAAGTAACTGCCAGGAAATGGTATTCTCCAAAATAAATGCGGCATATTCATACTTATAACCAGTCATCAATGGAGCTTCTATTTCATAACAATGCAAGTGTTGAGAAAAGTTTATCGTTTTTAGTATTTTACAAAGAGCAATTAAAGATTCATGATTATTTATTTTCATTTTACATAACTGGTATATATAAGCAAACTTCTCCACTCTTTGTGTGGCAAACATAGGAAAAATATATCCACATTCAATATTTTCATTATTGGGTATTTTTTTGGTGATTTTGTAACAAAAGGTAACCAAATTATTCCATGATTCCTCAAAAATATTTCCCAAAATGTCAAGAACTTTCAAATCTTCTAAATTTCTTTTTTCTAATGGATTATATGGATTGTGCATCTGATAATTATCAAAATTTTTATCTAAGTTGTTTAACATTAATGACATATACTCTTGATGCTTTTTCTGCTAAGATTGTTCTGATAAATTTTTGTCTATTTTTTAATTTATTATAACTGTCTTTAAATACTGATGCTTTTGCTTCATGAAATACCTCTAATCTAACTAGCATGTACACTTTGTACATAGTTATACAATTTGGGTCAGGATACATGCTGTTAAATCTGCCATGTAGAAAAGTGTTACGGGATCTTATCCAGCATACGCTGGATTTTGTAAATGTTCTATAATGGTTCGTAAGTATTCAAGCCTCCCATGCTCTAACTCAAATGCAATACAAATATCCATTTACTCCTTAAAAGTAAAATAATGCCAGTAGCTATTATTTGTCAGATGGAAATTAAATTTCCAATTCATAAATGGAAGCATCGTACAAGATAGCCTATTTAACATGTGATGCAAGTCATTTTGTTTTTTTAAATTGTCTCACTGATACAAAATACTGAAGGTTTATTTCTGTTTTTATCAGTACCATGTATTGAAATCAGTTCAATATTGTGCTTACAAATACTTCTTGTTGGTTAATATTCTCCTTTTAAGAAATTATGCAAAATATTTTTATATAGGCATAGAACTTTAATTTTTTCTTGGCATAATAAAGGCTATGTATTATGTCAGATAGGGAGGCCATTTAATACAGAAATACATATTTTTAACTTATTTAGATGATCTTCTCTCGTTAATACCATAATAAAAGAGACAGAGATCTCCTCGATCGAAACTTTCTTAATGTTAATTTCAATTATGTTTAATCAAGTGATGTAAGTTGGATTTTCTTAGTGTTACAGGTGGAGATCATATTTTCCTATCTGTCTTTAGTAGCCTATAATCGAAGTCTTATCAAGTTTATCTTAAGACATTTACATTTGGGTTTTTAACTTTTAATTATAGGTTTTACGGCGAGACTAACCAGAATTGACTTCCCCAGGGTCTGCTGACCAGTCTATATGTGGTATGTACGTTATACTGCAATATCCCTGTTAATCAGAGAGGCGATCATTTTGCTCAAATGTATGTGCGTTGGTTTGAACATTTATGTTAGTTACAGTATAATCTAAGATAAACGTAGCCTAGATACCTATATATACCTTTTAAATATGTTGAGTTTTATTTGTTTATAATATTGATGAAGAATCAAGTTAAATGACAAGTAATAAGAAGAAGAATCAAGGGAAAAGGCAACAAAAAATGTGGATTTTTTTGTTTATAAATAGGGGAAGTGGTACAATTGGCATATTATGTAGATACTGTATCTGTGATTTTTTGGTTTCCCTGAAAAGATTTTTTCTAGTTCCAAAGAAGAATTGATTAAGTTTCAGAAATTGAGTTTATAATTTAGTTTTTTTAAGATAAATTATTTAGTGGCATAGTCTTAATGGCAATAATGTACCAGAAGTCTTTGCTCATAAAGGGTATTTTCTGTAAAAAACTTTATCTTAACTTGCTTTTTCTGAACTTTGAAATTTTTTGTTGAACTTAGAAAATTTTTCTCAATAATTTTACACTTATTAAAAAATTCCTCTGCCACCTAGATCTGAGGTCCCTAAACAAATTCCAAAACAGAGTTTATTTTTTATAAAAAAATATTGGAAGTGGATCTTTAGATGGTTTTGTTCTATAAAATAGGCAATGTAGTACCACTTGTAAATTTTTTGTATTTCTACACAGTCTGCAAAGCCTCAGGAACTTGGTAATGTATAAAGCCAAAGTTGCTAAGTCAGTTTGAATTTTAATATTAAAGACTCAGAAGTAAGTTACTTGAATTAATTTGCCCTACTTAAACTTTTTTTCTGCTACTGAAACATGTTTTTTTAGATTTAGTATGCTCATTACAGAAGGTAATTTAAGAGTCCTATCCTGTGTTGAGTTTTCTCGAAATCAGTGTGCCGAAAGATCTCTGTCCATGTCTTTTACGAATGTTAATTGTGAACCGACCGGTAAGAAATTTGTCATGTCATATAGTGTAGTGATGAGATTTATAGCCTGGTTGGAAGTTCGTAATCAGCGCCAATTTGGCCAAATGGCTATACATGGTACTTATTGTAGGTTTGTTTAGGGTTCAGTTTTGGTCTAAGATTCAGGTGAAAGAAAACTAGTTTAGCCGTCACCCAAGAGCAATCTAGCTTGTGAACAGTATGTAGGCTACAGATAGTCCGAGACAAGAAGTGGCATGTATTCTGATACTCTATTTATTTTAGGTGCTGATACGAGATCTGATACTGCTTAATGTAAAAAATTATCAACTTATATATTTACAATGACTCTCAAAGTATATCGATGGATAAAAATGGAAGAGTCTTTTCTTTGGTGTCGCGTCAATGACATATGATAAGTTTAATATAAAAAATAAATTATTGTTTTGCATTACACTAGGCGTTATTTGATGAATCTAAAAGTTTCTCTATACATTCTTCACCGCCGTCAAAAGTAAGAATATCGGCTATATTAACCAATACTGATACCCCAAAACAAGGCTGATACTGCCAATACCTAGATATATTGGGAACGCCACGCCTAGTTGCAACATGATCCTAATTCATGCAACTCAGGCAGTGAACAAAGTGAAATAAGAATATTGAATGTAAATTAAATTTGATATATAATTGTTCTACTAATATCAGACCTAAGTAAAAGAACATTTGATAAGTCGAAACTATAAGTATACATGGTATCCTTCGTTCTACCTGAGTGGCTCAATGTTTTTTTCGGGTAATAGGTAAAATGTAGAGTGCTTTAGAATAACCAAATACTACGTGATAGACTTTGCAAATGCAGTTAGTATATTTCAGATATCACATTGCTGACGAAATTATCGATATTTTATTTCAGTATAATCGCTTTTTTTTCTATTTTTAGGCCATGTTAAAGTACTAAACCAGTGATGCCAACCTCTCTCTTATATATAAAGTTGTAGATCAATCGAAGCACGCAAAAAAAAAAAGAAAAAAACTATAAAATGGCTAAATAGTATGAGTTTAACAGGATTCTGACGGAATAAAGCGATATTTTTTCCGATATTGGCTTTTTTTTTTGTTTTTAAATCTTTACGGCCCCTGATGTTTTAACTCTATTAGACCTGTGGATGCCAACCATCTCATATATTATAATTTATCATCTCATCGCAAAAAAAAGAAATAAATTTTGGAAAAGTAAAATAGAAATATATATATAAAGCATTTATAAATAATTTGTAAAATTGATAACAAACAATTTATATATGTGTTGATATATATTATATATATGATATATATATATATAATATAATACTATTATTATATATATATTATATATATATATATAGTATATATATATATATATATATAATATATATAATTATATAGTATATATATATATATATATTGTATATGTATAATATTTTTATTTATTTATACTATATATATATTATATAATATATTATATTGATATATATAGTAGTACTATATAGTATTACCTATTGTATATATTTATATTTATATTTCTATACTAGTAATATTATATATATATATATATATATATATATATTGATCAGTTTTATGTGGTTCGAGTCCGTTAGATATTAGGTTAGGTTAACTTTTTAGGTTAGTTGGGATTAGGTTTATTGGTTATGTTTAAGTTAGTTGTATAGGTTTTACCCAAATCATTTAATTTGTATTTACCTAAATTATTAATATAACGATTACATTATTTATTGATTTTTTTTTGCTACTGGGGAGTCACCATTAACTTTTATAATTAGCCATATATATACTATATTATATATATATATACTATATTAACTATATTATTTATATACTATATATATATATATATATATATATATATTATATATATATAATATAAGTTATATAGTTATATATATGGCATTAGGCAATAAATTTGAAGATTGTTAACCAGTACGTAATTTTGCTAAGCTATATTTGAACTCACAGCAGCAATGGAGTTTTGTGCTATCCGTCAACTCCGCGCTTGAAGTACGCCGATCTAGACTTAATATATAATTATTTATAATAATATAATATATATATATTTATATATATATACTATATTAGATATATAATAGATTATATAATTAAGTTATAATATATTATACTATATATTTAAATTATATTATATTAATATATTATAATTATATATTATATATATATTATATATCAGTTAGTATATATATATATATATATATATATATATATAATAATTATATAGTAATTATATATTATTTTATATATATATTATATATAATATATATATATAATATATATATTGTATAAAATTTTTACTTTTCGGCAGCACTAATTTTTTTAGAGTTCATTTTCGAATTCATTTGTTGGGTTGGCAATTTAATCAAAAATTGAATACTTTGTTATTTAATTGATACATGGAATCATAATGCGTAATATTGATCATTATACTACTATATATATATATAATTGTATATAGTATATAAGTATATATATATAGTATATATATATGATAATTATATATAATATTATATTATATATATTAATATATTTAATATATATATATATATATATATATGGTATAGTAAATCTGTCTAAATACTTACTTTATATTAATAACCTAAACTTAAAAGACACCAGAAGTGACAGCCCTACCTTTATTGATTCCACTGTGCCGTAAAACCTTAGCCCCTACCTTTATTGGACATCCAAGCTGTGGGACGTTAAAACTACGCCCTAAACCTAATGTTTAAATGACTCCCGTCATTTTTTGGATTTTTTTTTTTTTTTATGTATATATATATATTCTAGTATCAGTGATCCTAACAGTTTATTTAAAGGGTGCGGACATGATTCAAGAATTATTTTCTGACATTGTCGATTCTCCATCATACTCCAAAGTTTTTAATTTCTTTTTTTTAACTAAAAGGAATACGCCCAAGGGGTAAACCGGCAATATGATGGGCAGGAGTCGGAGGTATCTCTTCGCATTCCAGGGGACGAACGGTAGGACATTGTCGCCCCCCTTCCGGGATTATGGTCTCCGGAACCTCAAGCTTACTTTTGGGTATGTGGGTTGCCGCGGGGGTTCCTCCCACCCTCTCTTGTCTTCCATCGGCGATCGAGCCCCTACATTATGTTGTTTTTCAGCAATTGTTTGGTGAATAAAGCTTACACGGCCCGAATTCCAGAAATATGTAATCGTGGGTTTTTTCTTGTAAGTGTCGCTTACATTTTTCGAGTATGATGTTTATTTATGAAAAAATATAATTTTTATTTTATACATTTTTGTAATAAGCTTTACACGCTGAATCCAAATATGTAATTGGTTTTTTCTGTAAGTGTCGTACTTTTCGGAGATATTTTCATTTTTATTAATCTTTATTGTTAATATACATTTGATTTTTAATATTATTAAAATATGTTCGAATTCTTTTGATCATCGTTCCGTCCACCACTGAAATTAATTGTTTTTAGTATCATTCTAGCAATACTGTTAAAAAAAAAAAACAAAATCAGATTAACTTGACGGGAGTTCCTTAAACATAAACAGGCCTAATTATTTATATATTATATATATATTATATATATTATATATATATATTATAGTATTATATATTATATATATTATATATATATATATATATATATATATATATATATATATATATATAGTTTTAGTATATATATATATATATAATATTTATTATATATATAACTAGGCCAGCCGTCTTGGATTAGCCGTCATTGTTCTTAAAAACCTAATTAATGCTCCAGTAAATCAAAAAAAATAAAAGGAAAGAATGGTCCAAATTAAAAAACAGAAAATGAAAAAAAAAAAAAAAAAAAAAAAAAAAAAAAAAAAAAAAAAAAAAAAAAAAAAAATCTCAAAAACTAAACAATAGCTACAGCGAAAAGGAATACATTTTTGGAATCCTCGTAAAATTTCACATAGGAAAATGTAAAAATAAAAAAATTTTTGCTTTATACGGCACACTAGGGGGCTCGAGCCGACGGGGAACATAGGGGGGGATGTTTTCCATACCCCGTAGGGGAGGGGCGGAGGAACCCCCGCGACACCCAAATACCAAAGAGCGGGGGTTCCGGAGACCCTCCCCGGAGGGGGGGGGAAATAATCCTACCCCGTAGTTCCCCGGAAGGCCGAGAGACCCCGACTCCTGCCATCGGGGCGGTATACCCTTGGGTATTCTTTAGTAAAAAAAAACATATTTATCTGAGCCTTGAAGAGTAACCAATAAAAGGTCTTAAATAGGCCTTCTAATCATAATAATAATAATATAATTAACAATAATTTTTTTATTTTTTTAGTTTTTTTTACATTTTGCACTATCCAAAATTTTACGAAGGATTCCAAAATGTAATCCTTTTCCGCTGTAGCTATTGTAGTTTGTGGAGATATAATTATTTTTTTATTTATTTTTTTTTTAACATTTCTGGACAGCATTGGACCACAGCATTCCAGATAATGTATTCCGTTTAACTCGTAGATTAATAGTTTTAGATATATAAATGACGGCTAATGCGAAGCTACATATATAATATTATATTTTTTTATATATATATATATATATTATATATATTATATATAATATATATATATATATATATATATATATATATATATATATATATATATATAATATATATATATACTAATATATCTAATAATATGTATATATATATAATATATTATATATTATAGCCAACGTTACCATGACCTGCCAATTTTACACCATTTTTTATTTTCTCATTTTTCTTTATTTTCATGGGTATATCATTCTTTTTTACTTTCAAATATTTTTATTTTTTTTACGTTGACTGATTAAATTTATATATGAGAGAGGTTTTGGCACCAACCTGTTCTGATCTTTAACATGGGGACGAAAGATATTACAAAAAAAAAAAAAACGATCAAGAAAAAAATTTATTCGGAATATTTCGTCAGAATTTGTCTCAATATCGTCGCTTTCATCATCTTTTTTCATTGTTTGTCAAATTTTTTTTTTTTTTTTTGCGTTGATTTAATTAATTTATATATGAGAGGTTTGGCTCACCACTGTTCTAGTTCTTTAACATGGTATATATATATATATCATAAACAAAACTTATCGGAAAAAATAGGTCGATATTTTAAGAATCTGTTAAACTGAACTATTACCTGCATTTCAAGTCTATATAGCTGTGCATGAGTTACATCAAAATTGGTTATACTGACTCTCATTTTATTACTATTACAGAAAAAAACATTGAGTTCCTATAATTTATAATAAATAGAATATAAATATAGAGACAGTAAAAGCCAAATGGACCTATCAATTAGACTGTCCTAATCAGTCACCAAAATGTATACATAGGCCCTATATAATACCACCGAAAACCCACCAGCATCTTTAAGAAATTACAGCATTAATCTATTTTCGCTAACATAGGTTTAGGTTCAGTTTGGTTGATTTACAACTTAAAAACTGTTTTAGCCAACCAAACATCAATGTTTAAGATCCATCCTCCATGTGCAATTAAAATATTTTAGGAAAGAAAGCAAAATATCAGACTATATTTTGATTGTCTGTTATTTCAATCATATTTGACCCTATATACAATAACCTAATTCACTTGCACGTTAGTATAAACTACACAGTATACAACACTCCTTTTTTAAATTTATAAGTATGAAATTATATGGATTAGAATTTAGTTAAAAATCAATTCTAGATTAAACTCAAGCATTCTGACACGATTCTTAGCCTGTGCAAAATTCAAGTGGGACTTGTGGAGTTTCCAGACTGATGTTTTGACAGAAAATTTTTCGGCAGCATGTCAATTTAGGAATAATTTACCCATAGTGATGGCGAACGTTGACCCAAGCCCAGGAATGTTAAAATATTTGTTATTGACGAAGGGAAAATAAATTGTGTCACCGATACCAAATTTTTTTATGCTTATGACACTGAATCAAAAATTTTATTCTAAGGAGCATAAATTATTTTTCAACTTTGCCAAATACCATGACATAATTTTAAATTTTAACCTAAAAGAATTAACATTTTTTTGCCGTAAGACTTGAATCAAAATATTTGGCCTATGCTGACCAAATTTTTTTAATTAATTTGACTTTAGTAGACACTTTCTTTTTGTCGCACAAACACTAAAATTCGTGTTTGTGTGTATATACTTATATATATAATTATTATATATTATAATTAATATTATATATTTATATATATATATTTGATATATATATTATATATTATGTATATATTATTATATTATTATAGTATTATAATATATATTAGTATAATATATATTAATACATTTTATTATGATAATATTTTTAAATACATAGACTGGATATATTAAAATCAAAAATACAACGAAATGCTCGATCACCTTGCTATTTTAACTTGAGAAAAAATAAAAAAAACATCATAATACATTATAATTTAGCAATTTTAAATTTTTCGTATTTTTAAAAAAAAAAATATTTTGTTTAAAGTTTTTTACTTATTTTATAAGTTTGATATCTTTTTAATTTTAACTTATAGATCCGTTGTATTTAAACAAAAGTACAACATTTTTTTTTACTTCAAGAATGTGCTAAGAAAATAAATTAAAGCCAACTAATTTTCGAAGGCTTTTAAGAGTTTAAAAATCAACGCAATTACATTATGACAAATGCCGACTTACCTTTCTTTATTGATTATTATTATTAATATATTATTCATTGATTATTATTTATTATGTATTAATTATTAATTAGTTATATTATTAATTATTTATTATTATTATTTATTATTATTATATTATTATATGTATTATTAATTAATTATTATTAATTATTAATATTATTAGTGTATTTTATTGTTATTGATGTATTATTTATATAAATATGTTATATATTATTATTATTATTATTATTATTTATTATTATAAAAATAATTATTATTATTATTATTATTTTTATTATTATTATATTATTATTATTATTATTATTATGTTATCTTTATTAATTATTATATAGCTTGATGACCATACAGCACCTTTATTTAAAAAAACTTAAAATGTCACCCATTTTTGAGCAGCTATTGAAGCTATCTCTTTTAAAGGAACAGCACAAGATAACTACAAAATTAAGGACATTAACTTCCGTAGATAATTATACCTTTCATAATTATACACATTCAAAGAAGATAGGTAAATCTAAGAATATGAGTGATTCACTAGATCCTCCTTTTCGCTGATTCAGGTTCGAAAAAGCTAGACAAGCAGTTTAGCTATAAATGTGCTAAAATCTATAACGATATTTACCTCGAGAATTAAAATATGAAAATTACTACTTATATCATTTACAAGTAAACTCAAAAAAGCTATAATAGACTAAGTAACTAATTACTATTAGCTGAATATTGCATTTAACAAGTAAACTCAAAACAGCTGCATAAATAAATACTGAATAAATTCTATTTATTATATTCTTATTATTTATTATTATTATTCAGTTTACTTATTTATTAATTATTTATTATTATTATTATATTATTTATTTATTATATTATTATTTTATTATTATTAATTATTATATTTCATATTATTCTTATTATTATTATCATTATTTCATTTATTATTATTAATCCTTATTATTATTTATTATTATTATTATTATTATTAGTTTATTTATTATTATTATTATTATTATTTATTATTATTACTATTATTATTAATTATTATTATATTATTATTAAGTTATTAATTATTTATTATTATTATATTATTGATCTTTATTTTATTATATTATTTATTTTATTATTTATTATTATTATTATTATTATTATTATCTATTATTATAATTATTATAATCTATAACGATTAATTATTATTAATTATTATTATTATTATTATTAATTATTATTATTATTAAATTAATTCTTTGGTTATTGTATTCTTATTATTATTATTATGTAAGTTAATTATTTATTAATATTATTCATTATTATTATTTTATTGATTATTTATTATTATTATTATTTATATTATTAAGTTTATTATTAATTATTTATTTATTATTATTATTATTATTATTATTATTATTATATTTTATTGTATTATTATTATTATTATCATATTATTATTATTATTATTATTATTATATTATTATTATTATATTAATTGCTATTATTAATTTTATTTATTATTATTTTATATTAATTATTATCTATTATATTTTATTATTAATTATTTATTATTATTATTATTATTATATTATTTTATTTTATCAAAATATTTTATTACTATTGTTATTAATTATCTATTATTATTATTATTATTATTATTATATATTATTATTAGTTATTATTTTATTATTATTTTAAATTATTATTATTTATTATTATATTGATTATATTTATTATTTATTATTGATTTATTATTAATTAATTATTCATTATTAATTGATTATTATTATTATTATTATTATGTATTATTATTATATTATTTATTATTGATTATTTAATTTTATCTATTTATCTATTATTATTCATTATTATTATTATTATCTTATTAAATTATGTATTATTATTATTTTTTTATTATGTATTATTATTATTATTTGATTATATTATTATGATTATATTAGCTTATTATTATTATTTTTTGTGATGTTTTACTATTATTTTTAATTATATTATTAGTGTATTTATTATTATTATTATATTATTATTATATTATTATTATTATTATTATATTATATATATTTATCTTTCATCATAATTTCGAATTATTGTATAAATTGGCATTCCATGTCACAAATTAAGAGAGTTATTTTTATTGCGGCTGTTATACATTTAATTCTATTTCAAATACAATGCAATTTAACTGAAATTGCAAAAGTAATAATTTGTCGGTATATTAAGATTTATATATTATAATAGTAATTATTTAGTATGATTAAGTTATGATATATATAGTGTACTATAATATATATTTATATATATATATATAATTTATATATATTATATATATAGTTATATATATATATATATATATAGTATATACTGTAACCTACTTGACCTATGTTTCACCTAGTCCTTCTCTTCTTTAAATACTCCGCCTTTCGCTCCTTATCGGTAAATCCTGACCACAACCTTATTTGTCTCAATTTTAATAACTTTCTCCAACAGCTCCATCCTGCTCTTGCGTTTTCTCTGGCACTGTATGGAATTCGGGCTGATGTGGGGGGCGCTTGCGTTGGCTTTTTTCGACTATCTATAGATGGAGATTGACTTTGGGCTTTGTTCGTGGTGCGCTTCGACTTCTGCCGAATAAGGTGGGAGTTCTTAATCGTTGAATGGGATCGAGCGTAGGTTCAATGTACTTCTCGGCTAAATCTTCTCTCCTCATAATCCATGGTTGATCGTGCTGCTTTTCCTCTGGCCATTCAGGCTAGAGACTAGTGCGTATTCGGGAGTGAAAATAATTTCGTTCTCAATCATCTTTGTTGGCTATTTTCATTTCTGCTAGAAATCGTTTGCAGGGGACATCACTCTTCGACGAGCATCAGCATGGCTTTCATCAAACGTAAAGTGGCGCTTAAACTCCTTGACTCTCTACTGATAATTCTTTCTGGCCTATTGCCAAAAACATCTCCATTAACAAACTTCCCTTAAAATCTGTTTTCCCCCTTATCGATTGATGGTCTGTTTGCTAATTTCTCCCAACTGAAGATAGGCCAATCTCTGTCGGCCCTCTCAGTGGTATTTTTTACCTCTAACTCAACCCCTGGAAGCGATCTTGGCATTCCTCATCCTCTGCAGCCTTCCTTTCTCTTCAGGTGGTCATATGCTTTGCCTGTGATTACATCTGATATCGGGTGCATGGGCTTCCTGAAAATTATGCAACGGTTAGGAGAAGGCTGGTGGCACCGGATGTGCATTCCCCCAGAGGTTTTGTGGAGGGAGTTGTGCTTTTCGGCTTACCCCCCCTCGTTCAACTATATTCCTTATGTCTCCAATAACTAAACTTTCCCTCAAGTTGTTTGGAAGCACGCGACCTGGATGTCCAACCTATTCGAAAAACTGGATGAGCCGGCTCGTGATCCTTCCTAAGCTATGCGGCTATATGTTCTCTTGTATCTATCTAAGATCTTTGAAACCTTCTCAACTCTCATTTACTTAGAATCATCTGGAGGTCTCCATATCACTTCTTCTCCGGATGCACAGTGATTTGCTTTCGAGCGCTTCGAGGTCTACTGGCGATGAATACTTTTCCTATCTAACGATCTATGGTTTTCAGCCCTCAAAGTGAAATATCGGGGGAGATTGCGTAGTGGCGCGTGAACAATGATACAAGGCATTTGGAACCGGGTATCGGCACGTCGGTACGGCTGCGTGGCTTTCGCAAGGCTCCCTCTCTTTGCGGTTCCCTCCCTTCTCTTTGCCTTACTTAATTGTCTAGTGTTCTTTCAAATCGCTCAAATATCGGCTTGTCTGTGTTGTTGGGGCCGACTTTCTTCTGTCCTTTTCTATAATAGTGTGTTCCACTCAGGTTCTGTGCTTATCTCTACTTTAGTTCCTACTTTTCCATTAATGTGATTCTTTGAACTGCATATATCTAACTCTATCACATCGTATGCCCGAATGACTCGCGCCGCCAAAGCCGCAGGAATCATCTTAATTTCTTTGATCCGCTGTTTTACCTCTTAGCATTTTGGCTCATGTTTCACATCTTTCCAGTGATTCGAACTCGCTCGATGATTCGCATCCGAATTTCCGGGTGGCGGCGTCTCAACCTTGTAGAATTCAATTCTTTATAAAAATCCCAACTTCTACAAATCTCCCTCTCTAAGACACGCTTCTAATTCCTATCTCTTTCGAACGGTGATCGCCTGATTTTTTGGACACATGATCGCAATTCTGCGTCCTCTGGCTCTTCCATGAACATCAAACAAAAAAATGGCGACGCCGTCGTTGCAGTCAATAGCTTCGGTTCGCCCTGAAAGAAATCAATCCGAGTTCTGTTGTTAGACGTGCGGGAAGACTTTTTTTTCCTCTTCAAAGTTGCTCCAGCTATACAAGGGCCCATGCCTGCACCTGTATGGAGTACTGCTCTCTGATTTCTGGGGGAGCTCTGGTTTCCACACCGGCTTTTTGGACAGGGTCAGTCAGAAGGCCAAGGCATTATAAACTGTTCTGGTACTTCCAGTTCACTTGACCTCTCTATATCTTGGCGGCGCGATGTTGGTGCCTTATCTCTTTTCTATAGGTACCATGCAGCGGCATTTTAGGTGCTCGAGGGAAGGCCTTATCACTCGCTATGCCAACGCTACCTTGTACACGCCCTGGTAGCAAACAAGGGGTGCTGTGCGGCCGCATGACGTTTTGGCGCTTGGTAATTTAATTTGGGTTAACGGCTAGGACTAGTTCGCTGGCGGTTGCTGTCCTTCCTTTCCTGCCACCTTTCTGTTCTGTGGAGATTCTCTTCCATTCTTCTGTGTTTCTGCTGATTTAAATCTCTTTCAACTTTAAGCCTGCGTCTGTGCTCATCTGCCGTAGTTTGCGTTAGTTGATGAGAATGTCTGGGGTGTGCAACACCCCCTCCTTGAAAGGGCCGTGCCCGTGAGTGGTGGTGATAACTGTAAAAAATTATATATGATAAGTATAGTATTTCTATAGTATTATAATATTATAGTATATAAATGTTTTATATAATATTTATATAATATTATATATATATATATATGTATATTAATTATATAGTTATTCATTATATATATATAATTATATATATATATGATTATATTTATATATATTATTATATTATCATTATATATGATATATTATTATATATGTGTTTATGTAAAGTATATATATAGTATATTTATATATATATATATATAGTTATATATATGAAATATATTATAGTAATATTATGATTAGGTATTAATATATTAGTATAAGTATATATAGTAGTTTAGATAAATAATAATCGATGGGTCAATACGGTTAGGAGCTAGGAGTCGGTATGGCAAGGCGCGGGGTTCGAATCCTAGTATCAGAGTCCTAGGTAGAGAATTCGCTAGAACAGTTTCCCCTCCTTGAATAAGGGCTATTGCCGTGAGGTTCGTGAACTCTCAGGAATTATAAAAATTTATAGTTATATTATGATTATAGTATATAGTATATATATAATATATATATATTTATATATATATATATATAATTGTATAATATAATATAGTATATGATATTATATATATATTTAATATATATATATATTAGGTAGCGTAAATATATATTATATGATATATTATATATAAGTATATATATATATATGATATATTATATAATTTATATAAATATATATTATATATATATTAGTAATATAGATATAATATTATATATATTAGTATATATATATATTATATTATATTTATTAGTTATTAAGTTATATAATAGTATTTATATTATATATATTACGTATATTATATATATATATTATTAATAATTATACGGTAAATATAATATATATAGCCGGTTATGATATAATATATATTATATCATATATATATTAGTATATATTATATATTGTATGGTTTTTAATATTAATGTTTTTATATATATGAGTATATTATTATATATATTATTGATATATATTTAATATAGATATACGTATTAGTATATAGTCTAGTTTATAGTATATATAATAGATATATTATATATTATATATATATTTATAATATAATATAGTGTTATTTATATATATTATATAGTATTATATGTAAATATAATAAGATAACTGCTCATCCTTCTACACCTCACCGCAGTGTGATAGGTATTAAGGGGTTATTTTATCATATATATATATTATATATATATATATATATTATACTATTAATAATTATTAGTATATATATATATATATATATATACATTAATATATATTATTATATTATATATTATATATATTATATAGTATGATATTATATGTATATATATATATTTTTATAGTTATATATATAATATATATATATATATATAGTATATATATATATATTATAAATCTATATATTATTTATATATATAAATATTATATATTATTATGATATAATATATATATATATATATATTAATATAGTATATATTATATATATATTATTATACTTATATATGTTTAGTAAGTTTTAAACATATTTAGGAAAAGTAACGCAAAATGGATATTATACTTGAACATTTTTTTAGAGGAAGTAATGTTTAATTTCATTTCGTAAATTTTGATTACGAGATTCGCATTCTCGCAAAGGATTGTGGTTAGAATGT
>JABUQX010032506.1:2500-12500 GCA_015478945.1 Trachelipus rathkii
GTGTGTATGATTGTGTTTATGTGTGTGTGTTACAAAACTGTCCCTTAATTTTTTACAATCATGGTGTTTTTAGCACATCTGTTTGCAAAATCAGACCTGGAATATGAGCCCACCTAGGTAGGAAATGGTATTTTACAATCTTTCTTAACCGAGGCAGGCAGTAGCTATTAGCAACGGGGAATTATGCTAAGTACTTTGCTAACTAAGAGAATTCAGTCATCGAACTTAGACTTTAAAGAATATACCTATATCATATCTATCACAATAAAAGTGAATTTAAAATAGTGTCAGATTTTTCAAGAATGGAAGTTCTTAATTAATAGATATTTTGTCATGTATAAGCGATAAAAATGCTCAAACGTTTCTGTTAGCTGTTTTCTAAAAGATATATGAATGATTAGTTTAGAGTATATAAATTTTGTAGCCAACTTTAATGAATTACTTGAAACTTATATAAACTTTTATTTCAGGCAGCTATATTTCTATTTGCAATTGGTGTGAATGCAAATGTTGGGCCCTCCGGTATTGTAAGCCGAGATGGGAAGAACGTTCAGTTTACTCATGAATTTGCAAACAATATAGCCCTTATTGGCCCATCTGGAATTGTTTCAAGAGATGGAAATAATCTTCAGTTAACTACCGGTCAAGTATCCCTAGCAGTTCCAGTTGAAGAATTTGTTTCTGCAAGAGGTGTTGTTGGTCCATCTGGAATAGTTAGGGCAAATGGAGAGAATGTTCAGTTTTCACAACAACAAGTTGATAATTTTGTTGTGACTGGACCCTCCGGAATTGTTTCCAAAGACGGAAAGAATATTCAATTTACTGATGATCTCCAGTTTGCGAACAGGAAGAAAAGAAGCGTAGGATTTGTTTCAACTGCTGGAAATGTTGGAACTTCAGGTATTTTGAGGGCAGATGGAACAGCTGATCTTTTTGACTTTAATACTGCTCATAATATTGCCTTGATTGGACCATCAGGGATTGTTTCAAAGGATGGAAGGAACATACAGTTTACATCTGATCTAAGAATAGCAAATAGAAATAAAAGAAGTGTTGGATTTGTTTCTCCTGCTGGCAATGTTGGAACTTCAGGAATATTGAGAGCAGATGGAACAACAGATCTCTTTGATTTTAATACAGCTCATAACATAGTCTTAATAGGACCATCAGGAATAGTTTCTAAAGATGGAAGAAATATACAATTTACTCCAGATTTAAGAATTGTAGGAAAAACTAATAGAAGAAAAAGATCCTTGCCATTAGTAGGACCTTCAGGAATTATTCTTGAAGATGGTACACCAGTTCAGTTTAAATCAGCAGGTGCTACAATATTATTAAATGGTCCATCAGGTATTGTACTTTCAGATGGTACTCTTGTCCAAAAACGAGGGTAAAATTTTGCTAAAGGCTATTCTTTCTTTTTAAATTTAATGTATATTTCAAAATTTTAAACAGTTTGTGATACAGTAGAAATATTCGCTAAAAACCCATTTGCTCAAAACCAAGTGAAAATTTTACCACACACACACACATACACACACACACACACACACACACATAACATATTATATAATATATATATAATTATATATATATAATATATATATATAATAATAATATATATTATATAATATATATATATAATATAATATATATATATTTATAAATTGCATATATGTATTTTCTGTACATCTGTATTTGTAATAAGAATTATTGTGCACTGAATGATTTGTATTAATCCTTTCATATAACGGGTTTAAAATCACAAAAAGTTCTTAAAAAATATAGATGATGCTGAAAACGATATTTTAACTAAGGTTTATATATAGTTATATTATATATATATATATATATATATATATATATATATATATATATATAGTATATATATATATATATATATATAATATATTTGGAAAAACAATTCGCAACCTAATAATAGAATTATATCGGGTATAAAGAATCTGCCATAATAAAAGGCAAAAAAACGTGTCCTCTCCGGAATTCGAAACCATCCGTTACTACTGAGAGATTCGAAATATCCTTCGTCATAACCACTCATCATACCCCAGGTGACCGCAAAAAAGTCACCTTCATTTTAGTCTTATACGCCTAGATTCTTATCTGCCATGTAAACATGTCCTTCCACGAGTCTTAAAATTTGCTTATTGATAAATAAATTTTGTAATATAATAATAGCTGTCGAAGGCAGAAAGATCTATAATAATTGATATTTATATATATAATATAATATATATATTATATATATACTCATATTTTTTAATATATATAATTATATATATATTATATATATATATATATATTATATAAATATATTATATATAGTATATATATAATATTATATATATATATATATATAAAAATATATCTAATAATATATATATATATATATATATATATATATATATATATATATATATATATATATATATATATATATATATATATATATATATATATATAATATATATATATATATATATATAGTATATATTAATATTATATATATATATATATATATAATATTATATATATATATATATATATATATATATATATTATATATATATAATATATATTTATATATATTATATATTATATATAATTATATTATATATAATATATAATATATTATATATATATATCAATATAGAAAAATAAATTTCATTCATTGAAAGAAAAGATAGAAAAGAAATGGCCAAATAATAAGCGAAAATAAAAAGAAACGAAAAAGATTTGCTAAAGGCGTCTAAATTCCATTAAGAACATAGATTGATTTTGGTAATAAAAGAGAGAAGGGAAAATGGACCACACAATACACAGGGAATAATGTTGAATATTCAGGTGATATTTCTTTTTCTCTTCTTTCAGATTTAATGAAATATAGGACTTTTATTTTTTCTTGCTATATATATATATATATATAATAATATATATATATATATATATAGTTATATATATATATATATTATATAATATATATATATATATATAATGTTGTGGGTGTGTGTGTGTGTGTGTGTGTGTGTGTGTGTGTGTGTGTGTGTGTGTGTGTGTGTGTGTGCTGTGTGTGTGTGTGTGTGTGTGTGTGTTTGTGCATGTGTGTGTAATTTTTTGAAATGATTAATTATATTTAAATTCTAAATTTAAAGTAGAAACACATGTAAATGGGTAATGTATTTTTCCTCTTAAAAATCTAAAAAATACTTTTATAAAAACGTTCTTATAAAAAAATCGTTATTTATCGCCCAAGGTTAAACCTTAATCAATTGTCTCTGTGGGAAGAGATTCCTTTCACATTTTTTTTATAATCTATTAACAGCATGAAATCTTAGCTACTGAAAAAAAAAAAGATTTGAAAACATTTTCTCACTAAAGAATTCAAACCCTGTTTGATCGTTTGATTTCATAGTGGAAAGTATTAGAATATTGATCGAAAAATTGAGAAGAAGGAGAAGCATTTATAAAAAATGTGCTTTGAATTTACGTAAGTGTGTATATTAAAAGTACGATTGATTGTTTTACTTTGTCTTGAATGTCTGAGAAAATGTTTTGCTATATGATGAATTTGTGAAAGAACGTTTTCTGTATACTAAATGCTGGAAAAATGTTTTGCTGTGTGTTGAATAATAAAAACAATGTTATCTGTATATGGAATGTATTTTTGTTGCATGCGAGTATTTAAAGAGATGCATAGAAACTTTTCACTATATTTTAATAAGCCATAGAAAATATTGTACCAGCTAAAACATGCACAGTCTACAGAAGCTCCTTCCACAGTTTACATACATTTTGAAATTTTATCAGAATAGACGACATTTATATTATGATTGAAAAACTGTAACAAATATATATGTTATATATATATATTAATATATATATATATTATATATAATATATATATATATATATATATATATATTATATATAATATATATATATATATTATATTATATATATATATAACCGTTAATATATATACCGTATAATATATATATATATATATATATATATATATATATATATATAATATATATATATATATATATATATATATATATATATTAACTATTTTTATATATAATTATAAATATAAATAATATAATATATATTATAATATATAATATATATATAATATCTATATATATATATATATATATATATATATATATATAATATATATATATAATATATATATATTTATATATATATATTTATTATAATATATATATATATATATATATATAATATATTATAGTATATATATATATATATAATATATATATATCCTATATATATATTAAAGTATATATATATGTATAAATTGCTATTTTTCGGAAATTTGGTTTTTATGATAAATAATAAAACCAATGCTCTAAACATAATTGTTATTTGATGTAATTAAAACTTTTCTTAAAATGTTCACTTTATTAAATCCTTAAAACTAAAACAGCAAGCAGGCAAGCAAATATAGGGATGAAACTTTTTCCAAATTAACAATGATCAATGATGCGATAAAAAATTATAAGTCGACGTTTCGGGAAGTGTACTATTCCCATCATCGGGACACAGAGTTTTTTATTACTTTTTATTAAATTTACAAAAATAAAATATCTATTAATATAAACAATTCATCTGAAAAAAGGAAATGATAACAATTAAATACACTGTTTTAAGTTATGAAAGTTGCAGTTGATAAGGACCACTATCACTGTTGAGAGAAGGTTTGAGACTGGCAATATGGAGTGATTCCAGAATTTTTTAATTCAAGGAATTGGTTGGTTTGAGTTAGTATAGCGAAATATTGTTTAATTATAGGGGGATTTTTATTGTGGCTATGGTTTCTAATATTAGATGCGGGAGGATTGGTGAACGGGTTCACTTTTCATAAATCCTCCCGCATCTAGTATTAGAAACCATAGACACAATAAAAATCAATCTACAAAAAACAATATTTCACTATAGTTAATCAAACCAACCAATTCCCCGACTCCTGCCATCTCTGCGGTCTAGGTTGAGGGTATTCGTTAGTTAAAAAAAATGAACTAGCAATTTATGTAACCATATATGTCCATTAAAGATAGACTAAGACATTCAATTTTTTTCCCAAGCTTGCAAAATCTGTAAAATTTCTCCTTGCCATTCTCCTTTTTTTTGCATAAGGAAATATTTCTTATAAAAGCTTGAAAATGTATATATATATATATATATATACTATTATATATACTATATATATATTATATCATATATATATATATTATAATATATTATATATATTATATATATATATTATATATATATATCTATATATATTATATATATATATATAATATTTTATTATATATAATATATATAAATATATATATACTAATATATATATATATATATATATTATAGGAGATATAGGTAATCTATATGAGGTGTAGGCATGGCCGTATTTAAAGCATGGGCCACATGGGCCCGGGCCCAGGGCGGCAAATTCTGGAGGGCGGCAAATTCTGGAGGGCGGAATATTTTTTTAAAAAACTTATATGTTGTATTTGTAGTGATATATATATATATATATATATATATATATATATATATATATATATATATATATATTTATTTATTTTTTAATAATTATATATATTATATATTTATTATATATATATATATATATATATATATATATATATATTTAATTTCTTTCTATCTTTTTCATTCACCAGTGGTTCCCAAGTACCAATTTTTGCATGTTAAAAAAAGAAAAATGTTAAAGATTTTCCTTATTTGACATTAATTTGGCCTTTTCATTTTCATCTCATCTAGCAACCCTGATTGATATCTTTCATTTCATTTTTGCCAGATATTTAATGTGGTTTTGATTTGTGCGTCTGTGACTAATATAGTTTTTTTTATTGCTAGGCCTGAACCGCCTACGTGCTCTGGCTGATACATACATAAGTGCATCGGTTCTGATGATTTATTCAAGAATTAAAAAGTTAAATAATTGAGTTTTCAGAAATAGAACATTATTTATTGTTTTAAACAAGTAGATGACTTAGCAGTTTTGATATTAATGGATGGTCGAAAACGGTTGAGCGGCGCAAAATACCGTAAAATAGCAGAAGAGAAAAAGAGAAAGGAAAAATGAAGTGTTATCTAAAATACCAAGAGTAGACTCATTCTTTATCACAAAGACAAATGAATCTGTCGTGAGTGCGGATGAATCTGAAGTAATTTCAGTTATTGATGATAACGATAACAAGGGTAATCGTGAAACATATGCATCGACCTTCTTACGTTACTCGTCCGAGAATAGTGACAGGCTAGACGAAGCACAAAGACATAAAGAAATCTTTCATCCCAAGCGATGATTTTTAATTAAGTATGTGAGGGCCACTCGCGCGACTATTTACAAAAAATGCGATTAATAAAAATTCAGAACAGATTTTTTAACTTCTAAGAAATTTATCCAGATAAAAAAGTCAATTATTTAACAAAACTTTGTTTGAACCGAAAACTTTTGAAATGGGAGAGTTTGTAAACGTACTATTTCTAGTGGTAACTCTAACAGTCCAACGGATTCGTCTTGTGGTCTTGTAAAACTTTTTGGAGGCGGTGTTGTAACTCAGTTTGTAACAGAAGGATTTAACGATTGGACATGGCAATACAAGATTGACTGAACATGAAAATTCCGTTTGCCATCGTGATTGTATGTTGATGCTGAAGAGACTAAGTAATTCATTATGTAGAGTTGACAAGCAGCTGCTCTCTCAATTAGAAGAAGAAGTAAAATATTGGAGAAATGTACTACAAAGAGTTATTGCTGTTATTAAGAAACTTTCTTCAAGGGGGTTACCATTCCGAGGCGATGATGAAATAGCTGGCTCTGTTCGAAATGGAAATTTTATAATGTGTCTGGAACTTATTGCAGAATTTGACCTTTTTTTTACAAAATCACCTATCTCAATGTCAAATTCTGGAAAAGGAAGCACTTCTTATTTATCACATAGCACTTACGAAGAACTTTTCCAAATTATGGCTAGAAAGGTAATCAGTGAAATAGTGAAAGAAATTCAGGAAAAAGTATTTTTCTATTATTGTTGATTTCACTCCAGACATTACTCATAAGGATCAGCTGAGCTTTATCATGTTAGCAAAGAAGGTACGCCCAAAGAACGCTTTTTAAGATTATTACAAATCCTGTTCCATTCAGGTAAGAACTAGCGGAAAACAGTGATGAGTTTTTTCTCTAAAAGCAAATGAATAGACAATAAGCAGTTGTCGGGGTTCAAACCGTATGATATACTGCTAAATAGGTCAGGAATATATTTTGGCCATCAAACAAGAATTTAAAGAGGTCAACCATCTAGCATATTTCTACCATGCTTCAGCTCATTTCTCCTTAATTCAGTGGGATCTAGCGCTGCCACATGTTGTAAACAGGCCGTTTCTTTTTTTGCTTTGCTTCAGAATCTTTATAATTTTTTTTCGGGCTCTACCGCATCTTTGGGGTATCTTAGAATCTTCCTTCAAAGAATATACTGTGAAAAACTATGTGGACAAGGTGGTCAGCTCGAGCAGAAGTTTGTAGAAGTCTAAACAAAGGTTTGGAAACTATTGTTAAGACTTTAAACTCTATATCTGAAGATAAAAATGAGAGACCAGTCATTCAGCAAGAGCAAAGGGAATTTTGAAAAAATTGAGTTCCTATGAAATACTCTTTATGTTTGTAATATGGGAACCAATACTTGAAAGATTTGATTCTGTAAATAAAAAATTGCAATCTGAAGATATGGATGTGGCCACCGTTATTAATTTGTATAACTCTCTGTGTAACTTAGTTAATAAAATTTGAAGTTCATTAGAAACTTACGAAAATTGTGCAAAAGAAAAATTGAAAATCTTTACACAAAAAGACATCAAGAATGTATCTAAACTAAGATTTGAGAAAGAAGAAAATTATCAAATATGCATTCTTCAATACTATATTAGATAAACTGTCAACAGAATTAAATAGGCGAAGTTTTGCATACAGCTAATTTTCAGAAAAGTTTTTATTCTTTTCAAATCTCACCGAAACCGACCCAGACGACATTCATAAATCAGCTAAATTATTTAACAAAAAATCGATCGATCCGACTTAGAAAATTTTGGAGCAGGATGCATTCATTTAAAATGTTTGCTTTTAGAAGAAGGTAATGGCAGTCAAACTTTGTCCCAATTAAACAAATATTTATATAACAAAGGCCTTCATGATATTATCCAAATCTGAGATATTGATTTAAATAATCTATTTTTATAGTACTCACTGCGACAAACTGCTCAGGCTAAAGATCATTCTCCATCACTTAGAAGGGTTAAAGCATTTAAATTTACGTTCGTCCAGTCCCAGAACAGCGTTTAAAATTCATCTGCTTGTATCTTGCTATTTGCAAAATGATATTCACGTAAAGATTAGATTACGAAGATTTGATTGACAATTTTTGCTAACGAAAAGGCAAAGCCGAAACCTGTATTGAATCATTAATTTGACATGTAGATGTAATAATGTCAAGTATTGATATATATAATATATATATATATATATATATATATATATAATATATATATCTATATATATAATTAATATATATATAGTATATATATATATATATATATATATATATATTATTATATATATAGACTATATATATACTATATTTATATATATTATATATAATATATTATTATAATATATATATTAATATATATATTATATATAAATGTAATATATGTAAGTATGGATATAAAATATATATATATATATATGTAGGGGCGTAAATTTTTTTTGGGCCCATGGGCGCTAGAGTAGTTAAATGCGGGCCTGTATATATTATATATAACATTAAAAGTTTACATAAAAAATATGATTTTCTTTGCATAGATTGTTCAATCCCATACACTATCGGAGTGGACTTAGTTTTTATTTTTCTGCTGCCGAAAAGTAAAATAAAGCCATATATATATATATATATATATATATATATATATATATATATATATATATATAATATATATAATATATATATATATATATTATAAATATATATATATAATATCATATATATATATATATGGGTTGAGTTTGTGTGTGCGCACGCGTGTTTGAGTCTGGGTGCGTGTGTCTGAGTGTATAGGTGTGTGTGTGTGTGTGTGGTGTGTGTGTGTGTGTGTGTGTGTGTGTGTAGGTGTGTGTGTGTGTCCTGTTTGTTTGTTTGATTATTAGCGTTTTTTAATAAAATTGTGCGTGATATTGTTTTAATATCAAGCAGTTATTAGTATCCCCTCGTACTCTTCAAAAATTTCCTCTCTTTGGATGAGTATGCTTCGAAAATAATTTAATTAAATCCAGTTTATTTTCTTTTTTTAAATACGTTGCTCTACCTTCTTCTTCTTCTTCTTCTTCTTCTTCTTCTTCTTCTTCTTCTTCTTCTTTTTAAATGTTGTAGTAAACTAGGTCAAAAAACAGATTTTCTTTCTCGAAGTCAAATAAACAATCGATTAGAATTTTGTTTGAAACTTTTTTGGCCATTTTGTCATTAAACCTCGTCGATGCCCTTCACCATATTGCAAGTTTACTGTTTTAACCTTTCATAATGGGAATGAATATTATCTTTTACTAATCAAGTTTAAACTATTTTATGCTGCCTTAGTTAATAAACACATATGAAAGTGAAACTTAGTTTCAAGTAAAATGTCAACTATAAAATTTATAAAAAGTTAAAATCAATTAAAATTAATTCTGAGTGCAGAATAGATGATTATAATATAATTTTTAATTTTACCGCTTATATATATATATATATATATATATATATATATATATATATATATTATATATATATATATATAAATATATATATATATATAAATATATATATATATCTATACTATATATTTATATAATTATTAATATATATAATATATATATCTATATATATATATATATATA
>JABUQX010032506.1:27500-30000 GCA_015478945.1 Trachelipus rathkii
GGCTATATATATATATATATATAATATATATATGTATATATATATATGGACCTATTATATATATTATATTTATATATTATATATATATAATATATATATATATATTATATATATATATATATAGAGCAATGACAGGACCCACCACGGACTCACAAAGAAGTGGGCCACATGGGATGAAAAAATTAACACCATGGGCTGGCCCTGGCACATATATATTTTAAATGTTCAAATGAAGATTTAAATGCGAATGACTATTTTAGTCAGTCAAAAATAATTAAAAACTAAATAAAAGTGTATCCTTGCATTATAAATAGTCCTAATATTACATAACAAAATCAAATATTATAAAGAATATTCACTTCTTGGAGATACAAGAAAATAGAATTACTGCTAAAGTATGAAGATTCAGATAAGATAAGGAATAATCTTTTAGAAGGTGTTATGGATCGTAAGTTATAGGAAAATGGATGACGACGAAAAGGGTCCAGCTGGAGCAAGCAATGAGATAAAGCGAACACATTGCGGTGGTATGGCTAACGGCAAAATTTTCAGATGGAAGGGGGTCACGTTGACAAATAGTGACTGTGAGTGAATATTGTGTGGCAATATGGACGACGTGCACGTATCACCTCGAGTAAGCCGCTTTCGTTTTGTGGGAGGAAGACTCACTCACCAATGCGCGGCATTATAATTTGTGAGTTTTCAACTCCCCTCTGATCAACTAGTCCAGCACTTTTGCCACAAGATCGCAAGCCATTTTCGGAGGCAGGATAGTAATCAGCTTGATTGGAGGCTGCCTTGTCGATGGCCAATCTGGGAGGAACCTGGAACAAACTCCAAAAAGAGGAGGCGGCCATTTTGGCCTCTCTATCAGCGATTTCATTGCCAGTTACCCCTACATGAGAGGGGGTCCAACATAAAATAATTTGTTTCTTACGGGAATGGAGCAGCCGAAGAAATTGTTGTACAGCGGATACCATTGTGTTTTTAGAATAAAGGGTTTTAAGCGCTTGTAGCGCGCTGAACGAATCTGAATAAATGACATAAGAGTGATCTTGGTTAAGGATTAGAATTCGAGAAAGGCAATCATTATAGCCATTAATTCTGCTCAAAATTTGAAGAATTAGGGGGAGGGTATGGGAGAGGTTGCGGTCAGGAAAGACAGCAGCTGAGCCCACACTGTCCCACACAGTAAACACTGGAGTAAATTCATAGTGAACTACGGAATGAGAGAGGAATGATGCTTTTAACAAGGCAGCAGGATGCTAGATTTGGAGAGAGAGAGTCAGAGCCAAGCAAATGGTGGGAGCGGGAAATAGCCAAGGTGTGTACCCTTCGTCGTAAGAGAAAGGCAGCACCTTTTGCAAAGGGATGTTAAAGAAATTAAGGATGTTATGAACCGTGTTTGCAAATGGCCAGTAATTAGGATTCTGAGGTACCTCCTGCAGAATCGGTGTCAGAGCAGACGGTATTGGGGTTTGAAAACGAAGATAACTTGTACACATGATGTATTCTCTTCGAAGAGAGAGTGGCATTACATTGGCTTCAACTTCAAGGCTCACCCGGAGGGACGATCGGAAGGCTCCAGTGGAGATACGGATCGCCTCGTTTTGGATGGGATCTAACAGGTGTAGTAGTGTTGTGGAGGCCTGACCATATACTGCACAGCTATAGTCCAGTTTCGATCAGATTAGGGCGATATCGAGGCGTAAAAGGGATTTGCGATCAGCGCCCAAAGATTTTGAGACGAGATGACGTAACAGGTCAAGCGCGCGATGACAAGTTGTTTTCAGGTGTTTAATATGCGGTGCATATGTTAAGTGATCATCTAGAATGAGTCCTAGAAATTTGACCTGTGAAGTAACAGGAATGGGCGAACCATATAAGGTTAGGTTCGCTGGAAGAAGTTCGCAAGTTATTCGATTTTCTTTTTTTCTTAAAAAGCACTGCTGAGGTTTTGGTGAGAGAAAAATGGAAGCCATGGGAGTTACCTCATGTGAAATATTTCTCAAAAGTCTAGTTGAAAGTTGCTGTTGCTAAGAAGGCAGTCTGGCACCGGACTATATATGACGCAAGGTCATCGACATAGAGAGAAAAATTGACAGTCGCTGGGATAGAAGTAACGATATCATTAAATCCGAGAGCAAATAGTAGTACACTTAGAACACTACCCTGCGGAACTCCTTCATCCAGAGTAAAGTGGCGTGACAGAGTAGAAGAACACCGAACCTGGATGGATCTGTTTGACAGAAGGCATTTAGTGAAAAAAGGGAGTTGTCCGGGGAAACCGAGCGAATGGCGTTTAAGGAGAATCCCAGTTATTCATGTTGTGTCGTAGGCTTTTTCAAGGTCAAAAAAGACACCAAGAACCATCCCATCAGTTGAGAAGGCTTCCCGGATACCATGGTCTAGTTTTATCAAGGGGTCCGCAATCAAACGATTTTTGCGGAAACCAAACTGGAAGTTTGAATAAGCTTGCCGGCTCTCCATGAACAGGAAG
>JABUQX010032507.1:0-29386 GCA_015478945.1 Trachelipus rathkii
AGAATACTTAAATTTTCATTCTAGATACTTTAAAACAATAGAATAAGCGTAAGATAGTTGTTCTGAAAAAAAAATCAAAACACAAGGCTTCGAAAACAAGCACAGACTTCTGCATAAGGAAAGCCTAACTGAGCAATTTGGACTTTGATTTCCATCTCTTTTGCCAAGCTGTTGCCTCATGGATAGTATCCACGTCGTGGATTGAACATAGAACAGCGACCCAACGTCGGCGTGAAAAATGATCAAAAAAAACATCAATTCGAATATGAAGGTAGGAGGAAAGAATTGGGACGTGAATGATTGAAATTAAAGACTGGAGCACGATAACGGTTAGATAGAATATGTCACCCCAACTCTTGACACATCCCTTAGTCCGTTTATCAAATCTGACAAACCTTTTAATCAGTCGGAAATGGATATGGATGTGCCTTGACTTAATTAAAAACTTAAAAAAAAAAGCAATGGTCCAAGGAATAATAATGGTGAAAACTCAGTCCAGGCCGTGCAAACACAGCAGAACGATCCCCCGCTCTGAGGTCAGTAATACCCTCTGACATTGATGCACCGAAAATTCAAATGCCTAAAAATTTACCACTCTTTCTATGATCGTGTAGTTTAAACCTTCCTGTTTAGTTTTTCCCAATTTCAAACCACGATCTCCAAACGTTTCCTCTTAATTCCACCGTAGTTATTGTGGAAATTCCAAAAATCATTTTTTTTTCCCTAATCCTAACCTGTAATTCCTAAATCTTAATCTTATGCCCACTCATAATTTTCTTCCTAAGCATCAACTTCTTCCTAATCCCAATCTTTCGCATGATTCTATAACCCCCAGGAAATTGCATATTACTCAACCTAAGTACTTATGAGAAATACAGCATGGGTTAGACACTAGGAGGAATCGTGTCCCAATAAACAGAGGGAGAATCTGATTCTCCGAGAAATAATATGTGTTACAACCCACCGAGACCACAATCCCAGTAATTCAGTAACTCCGGAGCACCAGATGTTTCTAATTGACCCTCCAGTCGTATTCTTGGTTGTTTTCCACAGAAATTACCACAACGACCCAATATTGAACGTCGTATTCCCGCATCCAAATGAACCTTCATGTATTCAGGGCCACACATGAAACAGAGGCTTGACATGCTGGAGGAGGCCATTGTACTCCTTACACAGTTTGCTCAAGAACTCTCAAAAACTTAAGGTTGTGTGTTCACTGGAAAATTTAAAATATGAATCAGAACAAGATCTCTTAGTCTATTTCGGCTGATTTTGAGGCCACACGAACATCGTATCTGTAGCTCTTAATTAATCAAATTGCCATCACCAATGGTGGGTCGAGACTGCTAGGACCACAGCTAGGGAAGGGCAAATTTCTCACATATACCGAGAAATTAATAAAAGTAACCCCGTGCAATACATTCTCTGTACGGATAACTTGTATGCTTCTGTGTTATTCGAGATGAGGAACGGAAGAAGAAAGAATATAGGATACAGGAGAGAGTATCAATGCTGCTCACCGAGGTATCCCATGAGAGCATTAAAATGTTTTGCCCTTCGGTTTTGGAACGCCTCGGCTAGTCAAGCATATCTGGATACGATATGCTTGCAGATGCGATCATTGGGGGTTTTTTTCCCTTAGAATAGGTCTTTCCTTTGTAGATTGTCCTCCATTATATTTGAAACATTTTGCGTCAAATATATTAAAAATGATGGAAGTTGCGGGTTTATAGTATGAGTTTCCTGGGAAAAATTATAGTGAACTTTTGCAGATTCCTTTAGATAGCTAGAGGAGAATTCGTTTTCCCGAATTTCCATTTCCCAAAACTAATCCATGTGAGTGGAGATCGACAATTCAACCTTTATGCCTCAAAAGACCGCGATTGAAAGTGAACCTAGATCGAATCTTTGGAAATCCGTTATCCGGATAAATGCTTGCCACTCCCCGGCCCCGGAATGGGACTGAGGGTTTTGTCATCACAACGCTTGAATCAACGAAAAAACCTAAATTCCAAAATAATCATCGGCAGGGCTCCTAAGAAGAAAAGTAATCCTCAGGAACGAAAATAATGGTAGTCGTTACTATCGTGACTCCACCAATAGTTACAAGAACCATGATTAGTACAGTTCGTCACTCTGACCATAATCGAATTCTTCTCCTAAGCCTGATGACCTTGGGAAAAAAGGTTTTGTGTATGAATTTACTGTGAAAATAAAAAACAGTCACTCCATGGAGGATTTGTTACAAATATCTGGGAGTATTGCAGTTACTTGCAAAAAGGAAGTCACACAGGGCCCAAATTGTTCGATCTAGGAAGTCTTCCTTCCCTCCCGATTATTAAGAATTAGTCTGTCCCTTCTTTGCGGGCTGGTCCTCACGCTGGAATGAGGTGTTTCAATATTGCTCTCCCAGTCACATAATCATGGACCACGCAGCCCTTCTTCCCTATTAGAACTGTTCCCTTGCAAAAAGTATATTCCCGGTCTTATTCCTCAAATCAACCGACCAATCACCGGCCTCCCTCGTCGTCCATGCAAGTGGGAACATCCCTACCTGTAAGTAAAAATTTAAAACCTTGCGCTAAGGATGAGGTGCGGTATGATCCTCCTTTAAACTCCTGGTCTCCCTGGACTTGAGTCCTCTGGTGGAGAACAACCCTTTAATCGACTCAGTTAATGATGATGGAGACATAGAAAATTTTAAAACTTCTAAAATTATTCCCGAGAAATCTTCCAAACGACCTCCCTTAGAAATAAATAAACCCTTAGAGAATCCCTTACGGACGATGGTAGTCCATTGTACTCCTTTCAAGGAGGACCCTTTGATTGTCTCCATCGCTTTGGTTCCCAACAGCTCTAGCTTCTACGGTTGTATGATAGACAGTGGAGCTGGAATCAGTTTAATCAGCACCGAAATCACCGAGTCGTACATGAAGAACTTGCCCTTACGACCCTCTGTGGATATAAAAGTCAACGCCATCAGTGGTCTGGTCAGAGAACATTCAGTACCTATTGACTTTTATATTGAATGTAATCTGTATTTTCCTGACAGTGATTTGATTGTGTCCAAGCCCGTCATTTTGTTAGTTGTCCGATATGAATTTTTATTAGCCAGTTTTCCTCTAGTTTTAGGGGCTGTTGCTTTTAAAGAAAATGAACCTTCTCCCAGCTTAACTATACCACGCGGGAATTAGTACATAGATCTGATGACTATATAGAATCCATAGCTAGGGATGAGAGTCTAAAAATCCCTTTTTATAAATGTGTCACGGTTAATTCCATTAATGTCCCCCCGTTTTCTTGTCAAATGGTGGATGTAAGTTGTCCCTCATCTGAGCTCTCTTCCTTGGTAGGTTTTCAAGCCGATCCAATAGGGCCTGTTATTCCAATCCCGGGTGTATTGGATTTGAGAGAATCTTGCAGGATCGCTCTTTTAAATACTTCCGATACACCTCATTATTATAGGAAGGGTACTGTGGTAGGTAGATTGTGTTCTTTAGAAGAAGAAGATAATCTTCAAATTAATACTAGGTCAGTAGATGCGAATTCAGAAATCAACGTAAACGCAGACGTATGGTCCCCCACTAAGTTGGAGGAGGAGTTTTGCTTTGCGGATATTCCTATTTCTGACCTCGACAAGAAACGATTAATCGCAGTATTATTAAAACATAAATCGGCTCTCATTTCGGTGACCACGACGTGGGAGTGGCTACTAATATCACCCACTCTATTCGAGGTAGAAACTGGTCGACCTGTGAGATTACCAGTACGTCGTTTCCAGGGTCCCTTGGCTCAAGAAATAGAAAACCAATGTCATGAACTGTTGGAGCAGGATATTATTAGACCCAGTAAATCCCCTTATTCAGCTCCTGTGGTTCCTGTCCGAAAACCTGACGGTAAGTTGCGTTTATGTATAGACTACCGGAAATTAAATAGTGTTACTAAGACAGATTCCTTTCCCTTACCTAACCTAATAGATATAGATATGATTTATAATATGTATGGTAATAAATATTTTACAACCATTGATCTGGTCCGCGGTTATTTTCAGGTGGCCATGGAACCCGAAAGTGTTGAAAAAACTGCTTTTTCCACTCCATTTGCCCACTATGAGTATTTAAGAATGCCCTTTGGTGTAAAAAATGGTCCAGCAACATTTCAACGTGGAATGATGTTGGCGTTAGAGGAAATTCCCTGGTCCAAGGTTATGATATACTTAGATGATATTATTATTATCCTCAGTCAAAACATAGAGGATCATCTAGTTACCTTGGATCGTGTCCTTGCTGCACTAGAGAGAAATGGGTATAAACTTAAACCCAGTAAAACCAGGCTTTGCCGTACTGAGGTGGAGTTCTTGGGTCACCAAATATCACAGGAATGGTATACTTCCCCTTCAGAAAAATATCAAAGGGGCGTTAGAAATTTCCCGTTTTACGACTTCGATAAAACAATTACGCCAGTATCTGGAATGGTAAAATTTTTATAGGCGGACATATTCCAACGTTCTCATTATCAGTAAGCCTTTATTTCATGTTCAAACTGGTGATGTGGGTATATCCATTTACCTGAACACAGTTCATGTCTGTTTACATTCAATAATAAGAAACTTGAAGATGTCTGAGACTTGTCTGGTGAGTTTTGAGAATTTTTCTGGTGTTGTTAATACTTTAATATTCCATTTTAATTTAGTTGCCCATTAATACAGAATTTTGAATCATTTAATTGCTTTTATTTTCTATGATCTATGTTATTTGCTGTTAGAGAGCGACGTTTTATATTTCTTCTAATTATAATCCATCCTTGTAAATATGTGTACTAACTGCTTTGCGTTGGGCTGTCAAATCCCTTAGACCTTTTCTCCGTGGTATAAAATTCATAATATATACCGACCATCTGCCACTCATCTATTTACAAAATATGAGTTTGGTTGTTTGAATGTTACATTTGAGGCATGTTTGAATTACAATTACCGTTATGCTGACTTTGATATTCCGTCATTTTTACCAGAACAATTATAGTTGCCGATGCTCTTTCCCGATCTCCCGTAAATGATAATATGGAGGAACCCGCCGAGAAAAGCTTTTGGATTTCATTCCTCCTGGGTTCTTTCCGATAGAAAAGCAGGATCAACTTTTTGTTGTTATATAAATTTTTTCTCTTTACTTATATTGGATCGGTCGAGAGACATTTAGAGGTAAGAGCATGTCTATGTCGCAGAATTACAAAAAACTCCAGTAAAGTAAAGGCTTCTGAGGCGTCAGTTGGTCAAAAAAGACTCCGATTATTAAAATTGCCGGGTCAATTCAATTGCCAATACCAGAAGTTATAACTGCTTTTACAGATGTTTTTTAAAGTTAACGTTCATATATATATTACCATAAATAAACCTTAATATATGGAAATAACGCTGCTGGTGAACCCTGTCATAAATAAAAATGTTTGCAGGAAATTTTCACTATAAACTTATCTTTTCTGCTAGTTTTCTTTTTTTCACCTTCTAGTGATTGAATAAACTTAAAATTTAATAAAAGTTCTGTGTTCAACTACTGGCTGATTGAAAATAGCTAATATAATGAGCAAAAATGACTTATCTCAAACTAAGAACCAGATAAGTTTTCTCTCTATCTTTCTTAGTCTCTTCATATACTTCCTTTTTAACTATTTATTTAAATAAAAACTATAAACATTTTCATATATGGAAGTGGTCTTGGAGGAATGCTTACTAGTATGTCTGATCGTCAAAAATTTCAAATTATGAGACGAATATCCCTCCTAAAGAAAATGTTCTTGCCTAAGTGATCTATTGTGTGTATGTATTCCCCGTGTATGAGTACAGACTAATTTAAAAAAATTTACAAACTAGATAAGAAAGTCTTGTGTGATTGCATTAACATACATACATATGTACATGTATGTTATACATGTGTATATTATATTAATAAATAGAAATTTTTATACAAAAATATTAATTTATGGTAATATATTCATGGAAACCACCGCCTCTGATAATTAATGTATTTATATCTAAAAGTAAAATAAAAGGAATAAGGAAAAAGACTTCCTCATATTGTTTTTATTTTGCAAAAATATAAAAGGCCATGATTTTAATTAAAGTTTCATAGGTAGCAAAGGTACAGGAGTTTTCGATGAATTAAGTATTATTGATGAGATAGATTAAAATTGTTTACTAAATTTGGAAAGGAATCAATCGTAATTACGCTGCCTATAAAAAAAAGCGTTATTTTGACAAACCCCGAAATAATAATATTTTGTCCAACCTCTTCTAACAGTAAAATTTATAAATTAATTCGTATATTGGAATTTAGTTCCTTGTTTCCATTCTGCTCGTTGTCTTTTTGTCCATCGGTATATAAACAATTAAATAGTTACTGTCAGTTTCTTAGAGTTTATAGTGGGACCGTTTTAAACATTGTGGGTTTCCGAAACTGAAGAAATGAATGTGACGAGAGTGGGAAACATGCAGTTAGTTTACTCTGATTCCATTTCTGTCTCCTGACTCTCGGGTTCGTGACTGTTTGAAATTTAATTAACCCTTAGCATAATATCATTTTTGGTGCATTTTTTTTATTTGGTTGGTTATCACAAATAATATTGAATGAATATGTATCAATATATATGTATTTTTCAGAAGTGGAGTTCGCGGCTGAATGCAAAAAATTCTCTCTTGTCGCACGTTCCCCCCGAGCCGCAGACGCAGCCCCCCGTCCACCTTTTTTAGTCACAAGTGGACGGGGAATGTGGATAGAGTTTCTGCGGAACTCTGGCCAATGAGTGAGTAAGACTATTAACAAAAAAAATACAAATACATGTGTTTTTTTGAGGATAACGCACTCGCTCCTTAACAGGAGATTGTGAACCGGTTCTTTTCCTTCCCCGTATATGACAATTGTGTTCATATCAAAGAAAATGGTTCTTAGGCACTAAATTATTCGCACATGACATCCAAAAATATGTAATTAACTCTATACTGATTACTAACAAACCAAAAGAAATAGTTAATAGGAAACCAGATGGTGTATCGTCTTACCAAACCGAAAAATAAAACGAGATTAAGTCATTTATGGTCCTATCTGACAAGTTTTTATGTTTTGAAAAGAAGATAGGAAATAAATAATAGAAATATATATATAAGATAAGTAAGAGATATAGCTAAGTATGATAATAATAATAATAACCATAACATTAATAAAAATAAAATACAAAGAAATAAAAATAAAAAATCCACATAGCTTAAAGAACTAATAAATTTTTTTTTTATAATAATATTATATAATTAATATCTTTGAGAATGTCTAGTGTTCTGTATGGATATTACTTGTATATCTCGGTCGAAATTCTATAATATTATATATTATATATATTATATATAATGGACCATATTATAAATTTATTATCTTCTGAGTCTGAAATACCAGCTTATATTATTAATTAAATTCAATACATAACTATATAATATATATAATATTAAATATATATATAATAAGTATATAACCTAGTAATATATATATGCGTCGGCATTTTTGTAAACACACTTTGTACTAATTACTGTTATTTAGCGGTTGCTTCTTGGCCTTTATAAGTATAGGTTAGAGCAAAAACTTACTTAATAAACTAAATACAACATTTGGTTCATTACTTTTAACTTATGACTAACATATTTCAATATAGTCTTCTAAATGCTCATTAATCCCGCTTTCGTTACTACTTATGTGCATCACAAAATTGGTTTCTCGCCATCCTAATTAATTTATATCCCTCCCCTTTGATGAGGGTCCTGTATTCCATTATACCTCCAACAAATATAGCGCTCAGCGAGATCAGATTCTATGGGTCTCCGTGAGTGCCTAATATGAAAGCACACATTTTCGTACCTAAGCACTTGACTCAAAGCGACATAGTGTCGGTGTTCATAGGTGCTCTCCACTTCAAATCAACTCATATAGTCTATTTAACGTATATAGGTTAGAGTGTGTTAGAGTAACAAACAGTAAAAGTCACCCCATTTCTCATATCCGATTATTAATGACCTTTAAATTGACCATCTTTCAGGCATCGGTAAATGATGAAGTTACTGGGAGTGCCAGAAACATTATAAAAGCTGTACAACACGTCTGGAATACTACAAGACAACGATGGATATTCACTACAAACAATCTCAATATTATTTTTATTTGATGTCTCTCATTTATCTCAGCAGTTGTAGGTGGCCACTGTTTATCCTTATATTAACAGTGACTCCTGTTGTCATTTTTCTTCTTTCTCTTATTTCCACTTGCCACAACATTTTTCCTTTTGAAGCAGACCAATTTCCACGCCCGTAACTAAGGAACTTGTCACGTCGGCTTTCATATTTTTTGTAAAAACTTGTCAGCAGACTCCAATGAGCTCTTTATCTGTTTGTTCTGCAAGGGCTGTAGGGCTCAAAAAGCAAAACATCTGTTTCCCCCTTCCTCATACTCTGTACCTCCGATTCACTTGGCTATTAGTATATCAAATGGCTCTGTTAAAAAAACCCTCACCCTGAAATTGCGCAAAGGATCAATGAGAGTCAACATCTTTAGAAAGCTCATCAAAAGAAGCTAGTCACTTTGCTTTTGCGTTTAATAGCAATGAAGTCTCAATTTTCCAGCTTTTTGCAATTTCCGGGCCTCTTCCACTAGTTTGTAAAACTCTCCCCGCAACTCTTTTTAGTTGGTGACCACACTTTCTAAAAAAGGTGGGAAGCTTCATCCAGGTGATATGTCTTGATTTTTGGAGTGTTTTAGAAGTGATGTTAATACTTTCCAAAAATTTTTGCTTTGAAACACAAGCATATAAAATGAAGTGAAAAGTAGACATTTTTCTTCTTAATGCTGTCGCCTGAACTACTTCAGAGCTCTTTCTTGAAGTTAGGATGATTTTTGATAAACAGTTCAAAATATAAATGAAATTAACTTTAACTGCCAACAGGCAATCGAACCTCGAAGACCATCTAGTTGGGCATAGTCTTTTAACAGTTTTGTTGACCATGCAGGTTTCTGAAGAAATTTCTTTCAGTGATTGCCATCTTGGAAGACTCTGACTGAAATGCCCATATATCTCATTAATCACATCATAAAAAAACAGTCATTTCTGTGTAATCTCCTTTACAAATCATTCAAGACTTAAGTTTAGGTGTGTATGTGATGTACACAATGCCACCCAGTCACAGGCTGCATTAGCAGAAGAGTCGTACTCTTCGCTCCTCGATTCTTTAGGTTTCACCCTATATGGTTCATTCTAGCTAGCTCAATGTACTTGTCCACCTCATAACCACTGCGTCATAAAAATGCTACTTCTATCATAGCCCTGCTCTTTGCACTTTTTAATTGCGCCATACAATGTTATATTTATGCCATTTGCTCATAAAACGTGTTCATCTACCCAACTCCTCTCTATCCTTCCTCTCTCACACACCATTGCGTGCACACTTTTGAATATTTATGTGCTCCACCATGTATTGGAGTGCGGACTCACACCCAAGTGCATGAGTGATATAGCCTTCCTGATTAGATTTTCCGCGCACATCCTTCTCTTATTGTGCTATTCTTATGTCTAGTGTATGCACAGATGCGATAATCTCTCTCATATACTACTGACCAGTTTCTGGTCTATGTATTTGTGTACGAATGATTCTAGTGCTTGATTCTCTCACACTCACCGCGTTATAAAAAGGATAAGAGCAAAAAATGTTACTGTGCGGTGCACGCCTTTCATCTGCGTGAAGTTATGATGGAGCAAAAGGCTTCTGTACTATTGATGCAGGAGTTCAACGAAGGGAAAGAATCCGCTGGTTCGTGTTTTGTCCCTAACTAAGGCACAGGAAAATTACTTAAAAAAATTTGTATTTAATATAATAATTGAAAAAATTCATTATTGTAGTTATATATGTAAGAGCCTGATTGTCCTTCTCTACGCTGTTCTATGCTCTGGCCGCCTCTTCACTCCTGTCTTTCTCTGAACGACGGGGAAAATTGCAGGTCCGTAAAATATTAGATTTTTCCCTTTTCAGTATGATGATTTTTTATTCAACATGGTTGTTGGGCTCTCAAAATTTTCACCATGATATAAGATATTTTTTTTCTGTTATACGAGGATTTAGGGCTATAACAGACCTAGAAAACTAATAATAAAGAATATTATTAGCAAATTAAAAGAAAAAATAACGTTACTAAAGAAAGTGTTTTCCAATAGGTTTATTTATATTGATATACCAATGTAGATTATCCTATGACTTGTCTATCTTGATTCGTATAACAATAAATAAAATGATCTATGCTTGATTAGTCACTGTAGATACGTATATGAAGTATGTTAATTATAATTATCTATATTATATTAAATGGATTTAGTATTTATTATTCACTCGAATAAATACTTTTAAGAAATTGCAATACCGTATAATTAAAACATTTTACAAGCGTCTTAAACATGGGATTTAGAACCAGGCACATCCATAGCTATTGACTGGATATCTTATAATAATTAGAATTAATATTATTATTATAATAGGAAGAGAGTTTAACTCATCTTGTACAGAAAAAGTGTTGCCTATTTCCGCTAACTGTGGAGTCACTCTCACCTGATAAGCACTTCTCTGCTATCGGGCACCTAAACATATATCATAAAAGGACTCTATATATATAATAAATGCCAATATTATATATTTAAATTGTAAACAAATTAATTTTAACGTAAATCGCATAAATGGTCAGTGAGTTTCATAATAAAAGAAATCATAGTTTATATAATATTATATAGTAATAAATATATCATGTCATCTTAATAATGTAAGAATTATAAATGAAGATAAGGTGATTAGTAATCCCCTTTATTATTTAATTTTGACAGTATAGGTTTCTCTATAATAAGTTTCCGGGTTTTCTATTTCTCATGGTATCATAGATTATCAATATGTGATTATTCAATATTATGTTAAAGTCTGGCTATCAATTTCATATAGTTTACCGTGGGTTTAAGCTTTCACTTGTATACAATCTTTATTTCATTCCTGTATTGGTAAAATCAACTCAGATGTTTATCCCAAAAAATAATTTCATAGGCACTATAGATTAAACTACCCATATTATATTAATGTTAATTTATAATTTAACAGAGAAATTAGAATTTATCTAATATTCTCTCTCCTTATACTTTTACATTGACTATAACTCAGAATGTAATATTATATGTGATTACTGTATATTGGTTTTTCCACTCACTTCATTGAATAAACTATGCATCTACTGAATTATTATATGTACATTTAATCATAATAACTAATGTAGATTTTAAGTATATATATTCCTCACATGTATATTTAACTATATTAAAGTATATAAATAACTAATATTATATATAACTATATTCATTTATAATAACTTATTATTATTTAATGTGGTGTTGTGTGAGCTTCAGTAGACACCGAGGTGATGCTCTGTCTGTCTGCTGTCCCACCGCACAGATACTCCTACCATCGGTGTTACTCACTACTTCCTGTAGAACGCAATCTTCCCCGACGTCAACCAGCCACGGACGGCTTTGTCTGGTCTAGTTGTGTCTATATCCGCTGCAGGATTTTTTAGTCAGTCATCCTGATATCGTAAATACTATAGTTAATTATATATATTTTTATTCTGTTTTTTTTGGGTAAAAATATTACTGATATTATTATTAATAACTAACTAAAATATAAATAATATATGTACTGAATGATTTAGTAGCATGTAGTTGAAAGGGGAAAAAAATTACGACTCAGTAAATCCCTTTCATTGGGGTAAGACATAGTAACCTGTACGGTAATATTCAACAATTTGCTCGATTTAATAATTTAATGATAAACTTCCACTAATCCCTCCTCATGAATAGTTCACTACAAGTAAGCAGGCTCAACGGAGTTCACTCACGGAGTCTCAAATATACTTCTACCTTTCCACGTTTAACTCGGAAATAGTCCTAACCTGCTCCGTAACACCTCTGATTGGTGTCAGTTGGTTTCCTGTGCTTACTAGACTTTCAAACCACATCTATCGAACATCACTTTTCAGTTAGTTTTGTATTCTTACTTATTATATACTTTTTGTAACTACTCACGTGAATTATATTCTCTAAATTACAAGATGAGAGAGCGACGTAGCTCTCTAATTATGTGGCACGTTTTAATCGCACACACTCGGCTCATCTCCTCCTCCTCTCCTGCTGCGCCCTTTCCGGAGTGAGACTCGCTGCAGCAGCACTCGCACACTTCCAGTCGACGCTGTCAGGGCGGTGGATTGCGTGTGGTTGCGCGTTATTACGCACTGAGTTATTACTCCACAGTTAAGAAGTGTCTCGTCTCTCGCATATATTCCAAACGTTTCTTATAATAATTATATATTATATTTATTGTACATAAAATATTAAAATATTATAAGTTGTGAAATTAATAAAACAAAATACTTATATTATAAAATTACTAATTTTAGAAAATTATAATTACCTATTAATTATTAATTTAATTATTATTATATTATTATATATAATAATTATTATTAATTATTATTAAATTATATATTATTTAATTGATTATTTATTATTAATTAGTATGTTAAGTAGTTTATAAGTATATTTGTATAAATTTCAAGTTATAGGCATATTTAATTTAATTCATTATATTTATAGTACTCACTAGTTATATTATGATGTGTTAAATTTATAACTCCATACCAGCCATAATAATTCAATTTCTCTTAGACACACTTTGTGTTTTTTAAATTTATTTAGCAATAAATTTTATTATATATGGAAGGTGTCATTAAAACTTTATTATGTTTAAATTTGAAACAGATGTTTTTTTAAATACTATTTTAATAATGTGAAGAAAGTCTGCCATATTTATTTTTAATTTACACTCAAGTTAGAGTAATCCATTTGACTCTTATTATCCGAAATGTTATGTCAATAATAAATAATTATATATATAAAAAATGTTCGTTTTTTTTTCTAGCTCTCTGTTTTACTCATTTTTTTATTAATTACCTTTAAATTATAAAACTTTCTCACTTATAAATTAATATATATTATAAACAGTTTCAAGCGTTATAATGTGGGAAATATGTATACTATGGATATTAGTTATAGATGTAGTTGTAGCTGAGATATGTATAAGCTGGTATATTTTTATGGTGATAGTATTCTCGAAAGAGTATTCGTTAGTGAGTGATAACTTGAATAGGTAATATATGATTGGTAAATATAAACATAGTTGATGCTTTTAAAAGGTTAGGACTAGATATGATAGTGGATCAAATCTTTTACTATTAGAATACAATGATTGTACATAAAATGAGAGCATGAATAGAGATATAAAAATTGAAATATTAGGTTTCTCACATGGATTTAATTGCTGATACAGACGTATTAATGATTGAGATAATAACTCACGTAGAGATATATGCCTTGATAAGAAAATTATTTATGCTGAACATTTTTTAACAGCAGATATTTACGCAAATTTATTCTGAAATGGAAATATCACAATAAAAGGATGAATGTATGACTCTCGCATAGTGAATTGTGTAGATGATAAGGATGGAATGTTAAATTAGAGAAGGTAACGGATGATCGTGATAAAAGCACTCTAGAAAGTTGGATGGTGGTAAAATGTAATTAGATAGCTTGAGGCAGTGTATGCTACACTCGCACCTCCCCACTCGCTCTCGTGTGTGGTGATATCTAATTTTTGATGATATTGGTGGAAGGCAATGCTGATAGCGAAAGAGAGGTATTAGTACTGAGGTTTTGAATATTTAGGATATATGTTGGATTGAAATAAGGGGAGACGGATGATGCAGAGCTGTAGTAGGAAAGTTGGTGTGGAATGGCAAGAGTGATGAGAGAATAGAATGGACTATATATAGGAGTTGGCAGATTGAATGTCTCGCTCGGCACCTATAAATGCGTAATTATATAAGATCTTGCGGGAGATGCACTTATGTTTTGTGTGCAGTGCGTTAATGAGTGTAAGTGTAGTGGTGGATTTAGCGCTGTGATTTGAGTTAGTATAAGATAGTGTGAGCACTGGTTGTGGGCTGTGAAATAGAAAGATGTTTTGAGTTCTAAAAAAGTGTAGATAACGCGAGTTAATGCGTTTAGGTGCGATATCGTGATGGGGGAGGCACATGTCGTCTCTCTCTGAAAAGAGTTAGATTAAAATTAGTGGAATAAATGTATTAGAAGAGTTTTATGTGGTGGGAATAAAAGTGCTGGGTAAATTTGCAGAGTTATGGTAATAGCTGACAGAGTGAGCTCACAGTGTGAAAATCAGGGTGTGTTTTGAGGTCATAGTGGAATAGTATTGTAGAATTGGAGTGGTTGAGTCGACTGTATAAAGGATAACAGGATATGAGTATAGTGTGAGTGGTGCTCGATGGGAATCGAAGCCGGCTGGAGACAGAAGAAAAAGTGATTGTGATTGAGTAAGGAACGAAGCTGTGTTTGAATGGTAGCGAGAATGAGATAGAGTTTGGCCATAGAGGAGCTAGGCAATAATATAAATACGTGGTGAGTGTAGTGGAGAGATGTGTAAGGATGAGCACAAGAGTGTTGTATAGTGAGTGGCGCGGAAGGTGGGTATTGACATCTGTGGGATGCCGGATCTGATGAGTCGCTCTAGTTATGCTCTTGAGAACTAACGCCTAACCGCTTGACATATAGAATGCTCCCTTCTTTTAGGTTTTCTTCTTCTCGAGTGAGCAGATGGTCACGCGTGCGCTGGTCCCGTGAAGCTCTAGAGTGAATTTTCTGATTGCGACGATGTTTTAACTAGGTTGTGAATGAAAGAATTGATAGGAGAATGGCGCGCACATGAAGGTAAGGCGTGATGGTGCTATGACGCACTGTTGCTCCGATGTGTTTCATATTTGGTCGTATAACATAAACAAGTGTCTCCTGTGTCTAAATGGAAGAGATATGAGTGACATATGATCAAGCAGCCTTCACGCATTGTATGGGATTGTGATAATGTAGGTAAGTGTAGGAAATATAATAGATAATAATAATAATTAATAATATAGTAATGAATAATATGTAATAATTTAGTGTTTCTTGTTAATAAGGAATGTAATAGTGGTGAGTGAGTATATATATATGTGCTGGTTAGTAGATAGGTTTGAGATAGAATAAAAAGTGGATTTGATAGTCAGTATAAGGAATGCCCTGTAGATAGGTTATATATATTGCTGAGTTATGGCAGACAGGCGAGAAGGTAAAAGGTGCTATTAATATAGGATGTGATATGAGCTAAGGTAAATTTGTGATATGATTAGAGTTATAGTTGTGGACCTCAACCTGTGAGCAAGGGTATATATATAATATGAACTCCTCAGTACCACTGACTGAAGTATGCCATTGCTAAGCTCCGTCGCACTCTCATATATAGCGTTCTCACAGTGAAGTCTTCTAGGGTTGTAAGGTCTCTACTCGACTAGTAACGGTGTCTCTCATACTTATAACCTGAGGTTAAAGAGTGTGTCTGTTAAGGCTGGCTTTCGGTTATATTGTTATATGGTTAGTAGAGATATACTTCCTTGACTACTTCTGGTGGGCTTCTATGGAGATACTTGAAGTAGTCTCTCTATTATCTCTGACGAAGACCTTCTCATGTTATTGCCTCCTTAGTTCTGGATAAAAATATATATTAGTATTTTAAATCGCTCACACTCACATTTAATATATATTTAATTAGCATCACATATAAAGTGAAATATACTACTATCTCACGATAGAAATGACACTCGGTTTCTATCACACACTTCTAATCTTCCAATAATCAATAATAATAATAATAATAGATAATTAATTAATAATAATAACGGATTGAAACCAATTTATGTATTTCTTTAAGTAGATAATAATAATAATAATAAAGATAATATATATGATAATGATAATAATAATAATAATTAAAAAGTGTGTGTGTGTTGAGTTAGCGGTTACAAATACTATAATGGTTAATAATATTTAAGTTTGTACACAAGTGTCTAAGTACTTAGGGTAATGCTTTTAAAGAAAGTACGATTTCTGTATAAATTAACCTGAATGATGTTTTTGGATGGCGTGAGTAGGAGCTTCAATTGATTGTAATTGAGAGGTGAGCCTCAATGGTTGGATAGTGATCAAAAAAGGGATGGTATTAACATGTGGTTTTTGCGGGATGTCAAGAGGAGAAAATGAGTAAGTGGTAGGAAGTGATTGATTTCTTGAGGTAAGTGAAGGTGTATGTGTGTAAGTAAATACTTTCTTTAAACACAAGAGTATTCCTAAGTATATTAGATTTGGCTTTTGAATGCTTTTAAAGTTTTATATTTTTTTCGTTATGGTAAAGTTTGTCATACAGAAAAGAGAATGGTGGTAGAGATGTTTATCGTATCGAAGTGAAAAATGTTATGGATTTTGTGTTAGAATTGCTTATCGAGAAGTGAAAGAAGGAGGAATGTTGAGCATGGTAGTGTGTTGGAGAATTGTTAAATCAGTGCAATGTGACGTGCATTCTTGGAGGATTAAGAGGAATGGGGATTTATTATTTGTTTTAGTAAAAGTCAAAAACCTTCATTCTTTCTGTATATACCATTATGTTGATCTATTGTAAAATTAAGTTAGCTTGCATGTGAAGTATTTTGTTATGACGATAAGATAGAAATGTTGCGAATGTTACATACACAAAATTAGAATGTGGCTGTGATGGTCCAGATATTTAAATTAATCTAATAATGTGTTTTGTTTTCTTAATGTAAACGATGTTTTGAATATTATGAGAACCAATAATGTCAATTTTAATATTAACTAAAAAGATTTACACGCCTATAAAAATCAAAGAGAAGACTGCTTTTCCGCAAGTACGTCTTATACATCAGTTGAATGTTTGAAGTCAAGTGAAGCCTGAAAAAAATCTGCGAATGCAAATCAAGAGGGGATGACTGTTGAGTCAATAGCAGAGCAAACAGGAAAGATTTTATGTGAGTGTGCGGGCCTAAGGCACAGTTCAGGAATAGTTTAATGAAATGTAACATTGAATGTGGTGGAATGAATGAAGCAGATGGTTGATGCAAAGCGGTTATACGTTAATTAAGGTAAAAAGGGGTGACAGCGCATTCGTTACTCTGAATGTACTTTAAAAACCCAATGATTTGATTTCAAAGAAAGTATGTTTGGAATTATATAAGGAGGAAAAAAAGAACATTAAAAAAAGAGGTGCATACGTAGGAGAAAAGGAAGAGAGAGGGTAAGAATAACAGTATTTTTGGAAGGAGGTCTATGGACACTAGGTGGGGACTTAACCAACAACTAATGTTGTCAACTCCCTAGCTTATCTTGAGGCGAATAGGAAGCTCTTCGCGAAGGAACGCGCCGAAAGGTTAAGAATGAGAAATAAGGGAAATCCTGTTTAAGAATAATGAATAGGGATGGTGCTTTTGTAACTGCTATGAAATGGATGTGAGGGTGAGTGTGGAAAGAACAATTCGAAAATCTGTATAATATTAGCAGTAATGAAGAGAGTATAGTGAATGGTTTGATTATGAGGTTCTTTGCAATGGTCTGTCTGCAAGCATAATATGGCATCAGTAAGCTGTAAATAGCACTAATGTAAGTTGAATAGGCCATATTTTGGGGATGGAGGGGGTCTAAATCTAGCCAAGAGATTGAATGTTAATTATGGGTAATGGGTAGAGGTTGAGAAAGTTGAAGATGGTAAATCTGCAGGATAAGAATTGAAAATCTAATTCTCGAGAGGCTGTGAAACCACATGCATACAAGACACGGGAGGCGCTCGAGATGGTGATTGATGGATTTGGAGTTGTTAAAAAGCGTTTAATGGGAGGGTATAGTTCGGAGACGAAGGATTGAGCGAGCAGAGAGCAGTAATAGTACGTTTAATAAAGCGTTTATGGAGGATATAGTCCAGGATTAGAGGAGAGCAGTAATAGTACTCTTATATAAGGTAAGGGGGATAAGGGGAACTCTATGAATTATAGGGGATAATAATAGTTTATGAAGTGTTTTGTAGGGAAGATATATGCTGGTATTTTGGGTCGAAAGAGTGTGTCGATTGACTGAAAGATTGATTGGTTGAAGAACAAGGTGCTGTTTACGAGTGGTAGAGGATGTGTGGATCAAATCTTTACATTGAAACAAATTATTTTGAAAATGATGAAGAAGAAGACACTAGGGTATCTAAACCAGTTTTCAATTTAGATTCAATAGTATATAGAACGAATGATAAAGTTTCATTAATGGAACAAGCTCTGGTGGCAGTGTTAAGATGATATATGGCTTCTGAACCTGGAATTCAAAAATATGTATGACGATAGCGAAGGGCGTGTGTAAGAATAAATGGTGTCAAAAGTGATTGGTTTAATATAATAGCGGAGCGAGGCCGGCATGTGTTATGTCTCCTTGGGTTATTCAAATTTGTATATGGGATAGAGGTTATGAAAGAATATGAGAGGAGGGGCTCTGCTAAGGCTACAGGAAAATTGGTGTTAGAAAAATGTATGGGGAAAATGGTGGTGAGTGCGAGATGCTCCCTACCCGTATCTATTAATTGCGGATGATTTAAGGTTTTGATAGTGCCCGTGTGAATCTGAAAAGAGTTGATATAGCAGGCATTGGTTTAAAGGAGCACGGCTTTGGCAGCTGGGCTGTCAAACAGGGGTTTTGCAAAAGTAAACGTAGATATAAATAGTAAATGGTTTCATGGTTGTGCGCGTGCGGTATACCAGGTCACTCAGGTGAAGTAATAATGTTAGATGGTGAACCAGCTGAAAGACTGGTGTCTTAAGTTTAGAAATATCTGTGTGTTGGAGTGAAAAGGAACGAGAGTTGTGATCTTAATGAGTGATCTATATAGCACATAGATGGACATGAGAAGGAAAAGATGGCTAGGTGCAATAAAAATCGTAGGTGGATGTAAAGCTACTTTACGTCTTGAGTGCGCTAGGCGCTTTACATTGAAGGTCTAATTCTGTTACCTGTGTTAACTCGGTATAGTAGTGAGACCATGGTCTGGAATAAAGAGGTATAGATCTTAAAGTTCAATGTGTTCAGATGCGACAATTTTAGGGCGTGTTAGGTGCGAGAAGATAATTGAATAAAATGATGAATGAACGTTTTAGAGAGTTTGTGTGGTTGCGAAGAAAAGACGGTGTAAATGAGAATAAATGCAGTGCGGTGAGAATGGTCTTGGTCATGTGATGAGCAGAAATGAATTGTATATCTGTTGGTTTAGGCGTCAATATATTTAGTGGTGAGGTTGTGTTGGAACTCGCACGGATGCTAGAACGAGAATAAAGTGGTTTGTGCAGTTCAGTAAAGGCACAGTTTCTGCAGCGATGCAGATAATGTGAGTGTTTGCATGAGGCGAGAGAACAGGGTGCATTAATAGTGAGTGAATGGCCGGAGTATTTGTGCAGGCCGAGTTAATAGAAGGTTGTGGTCCAACCTGGCCAAGGGACACTGAACCCTACCACAAGACGATGTATGCCATAGTGAGGCGTTCCAGTTCGCACTCTGGTCCCGTGTGAATACTCTAGGTAGGATTTTCTGTGACCTTGGACGAGTTCTCAATCAAATAGGTAAGGAGAGGCGGTAAAGCTGTGGCTTCTTTCGACTTTGTCATATTCTTCTACTACTTTTCTGTTTGCGGTGCATGACACGCACTTTAAGGTAAGGAAAGGTAAAAAAGGTAGATGAAGATAATAATAATAATAATAATAATAATAATAATAATAATAATTAATTAATAATATACTCACATAAAATAATAATAATAATAATAATAATAATAATAATATTAATAAATAATATTATTCAATTAAAACTTTCTGCATCCATTTCATGCTCTGCAACCAACAAAGCCCCATAATAATCTATACATCGTCAATTCCTTCTTTTACCTTCCCATCGCTTCATAGTAACACTCAGTGACCTTTTTGGTAGCCCTGATCATCAAACTCTTCCTCTCAGTACGATTTTGCATATCCTAATTTAAGTTTTGAATCCTCCATAAATCTCCAAGCGCTCCTATAGATTCTAATGTATAACAATTTAAACCTTCACTTGTATAAGTAATATAAGTTTTATAAATTTTTTCAGTTTCTCTGAACTGCGATGGTTATCATGTGGAAATATTTTCACAAGTTGCAAGATCCTTAAACATTGACTTGGAAGATAAAGGGATATGTATAAAAATATAACATATATTTAATAATAAAATTGCTTAAATGTAAATATATAATAAAGGTAATGATTTATGTATTATTCAGTTTGTTATTTCTTATTTATTTATTTGCTTGATTCATTTTATTTATTGTATTTTATATTATGCTTATTTTTAGATTTTATTTTGGGACATTCTTATCTTTGGTTTAACTTTGTTTTGGGAATATCTTAATTTTGATGTCTTTTATTTCTATTGGCGTAAAGAACTGTTATTGTTTCAATCCTGCTCCTTGACTGTTGTTGTTGTAAATATAAATCAATGATATTTGAATGTGAGGGAAAACTCTGAAACAGGAACCATCTACAATAACCAAAAGTTGAGTACTTTATCATAAACCGACTTTCAAGTAAGAAAAAGTACTAATAATAGTAGACATAAATTACCCTCCAGATTCCACACACATATATTATTCAAAATAACTTTATTTGTTATTTAATTATATTATTTTATATAGGTTATAAGTCAATGCGATAGTTTAGTCTCCTAGTTATTATTTAAAAATTAGAGGAAATTAATTTTTTAAAGATAAAGATATTTAAATTTAAAATACATGTGGTTGTATCGAAAATTGACAGGTTTGGTTCATTTTTTTTATATTAAATATTGATCAGTATACGAGATCTTATTATACCTGGAACTAAAACAATTAAATTAAAAAAAATTAAATAAAAATGTCAAAACGAAAAATTAAATGCATAAAATTTAATTTTTAATAAGGAAACTATTGAAAACATTCTTTTTAACATTTTTAATTACCTTTTAAGTGAACTTTTTTGTCGGGGATCTCTGTATGGACCTAAAAAACCAATCTCAGTGATTTTATTGTAGTTTTTAAATTTCTTTTTTGACCATGTTCAATTTTTTGTTTTGTTTCCTAAAATTTCTATTTTTTAGGAAAAAATAAAATGATTAATTTAATCGATTTTTTTTTTTTTTTGGGGGGGGGGGTTTCTTGTAATAATATCATTTCAAATTATATCTACAAATAAATTAATAAATAGATATCTAATTTACAAACTAATATTTATTTTAAAAACAGACATTGTCAAATTTCTACTGCTGAATGAATGTCATTGCTTCAATGGTTAAACTTGTAAAGGTAAATGGCTATTGTTACGTGTTACTGATAGCCATAGCATAACAGGCATATCGTAAGTAAAAGTCAATTAATAATAATTTAGAATATTATATATATATTTAACTTGGAGACATTGTCACTCACGCATAATATGAAGGCTCGTGGAAGTTAACTTCCTATAAGTTCAGCAGATTTGAACCTAAAAACTGGGCAGATTCCACTGGGTAACTTCCCGGGGAGCTGCCTAAATATCCACCAATGCTTAGTTTTTATGTTAAAAACCCGGGTAAAATGGGAAGTTTGGAAACAAAAAAATATACAGTATATTTATATAGTGAATTTATAAAAGAAAAATGAGTAAAGTATAAATCTATAGAAAATTCAGAGCATTTTTAGCTTTTATCTATATATACATCTATAATACCTATCAAAATTATATATATATAATATACTATACTATATATATATATATATAATATTATATATATATATAATATATATATATATATATATATATATATATATATATAAATATAATATATGGGTCACACTCTCAAAGAAAACCATAAATATATCCCTAATTGGGATAGAGAAGTAAATTGAGAAAATTTATTAAGTTATTTATTTTTGAATGTGAATAGAAGTAATATTTTATAAAGAAAAAGTAAAAAACACGAAAATATATGAGAGAAATAGTTATCGTTACGTTGTTTTTACAAAAAAAATTAAACTATAAATTTATATTTTTTATGCTCGTAAACTAAATAGAAATTTCAGAATTTGATATTGTAAGTGACTACATATGACGAAATTTGTTCAAGTGACTGCGGTCACTTTTAAGTTTTTGCAGATATTTCCGAATTAATTGTGAACGAATGAGAGAAAGTGTATACGCATGGAAGTATTGAATGTGACCATGTTAATTAATGAAAAATAGTGCAAAAGTTCTTTTTTCCGGTTGTCAAACATGTACAGCGTGAATGGACCTGTGATGTTTTCGACTCCGTCAGTTTTGATTTTTTTTTTTGCTTTTTTTTTTTTTATATATATATTCTAAGTATATATCCCTAACAGTAAAGTTTACGTGGTGACGGAACATGATTCAAGAAAAATATATAGACCAAGTTTACGGTTTTAGCGACTCCGTCAGCTTTTAAATTGTTTTTTTTTTTACTAAAGGAAACCGCAAGGGTAAACCGCAAAGATGGCAGGAGTCGGGGTCTCTCGGCTCTTGCGGGGGAACGACAGGGTAGGACTATTGTCCCCCTTCCGGGAGGCGTCTCCGGAACCCCGCTCTTGTGGTATTGTGTCCGCGGGGTTCCTACGCCCCTCCCCTACGGGGGTATAAGGAAAACGTCCCCCCCTCTGGTCCCCGTCGGCTCGAGCACCCTAATTTTTTTTTTATTAATTTTTTTTTTACATGTTTGTGTACTAAGCTTTACACGCTGATCCAAATATGTAATTGGTTTTCTGTAAGTGTCGTACTTTTCGAGATTTCATTTGCTGATTTTTTTTTTTTTTTTTTTTTTTTTTTTTTTTTATAATAAGCCTTTACGTTGATATCAAATATGCAATATGTTTTTTCTGTAATTTTCTCCAAAGGAATTCCAACAAAACCTAACTTTAGGTAGTTTCCCATGATGCATGCATGATATATATATAATAGTGATCATATATAATAAGGTATATATATATATATATATAATAAATATATATATATATATATCATATATAAGATATATATTATATATATAATATATATGTATTATATATATATAATATATATACAGTGCTGTCACTTAATACAAATTAAACTCAGTATTTTATTTTATTTTTCCTAGCTTCTTTTCAAAATTTCAAATGTATCGATATTTCAAATATATTTCGATATTTCAAATGTACTCGATTCGATAGGTAAGAAAGTATACTTTGTCCATATATAAATATATATACTATATATATAATATATATATATATATATATAATAATATATATATATATAATATTATATATATATATATTTATTAGTATATATATATATATATATATATATATATATATAATATTATTATAATATATCGAGAGTAGAGAGAGAGAGAGAGTAAAATGAGAGAAAGAAATTTTTAAAAATAACTACTTTTTTCAATGAATCATTCGTCATCATACAAAAATTTACTTTAATCTTATCCGCACAAAATTTCATAATCAGTCCAATCATCTAATATATATTATAATTATATATAATATATATTACTATTTAATACTATATATTATATATATAGTATAGTATATATATATATATATATATATATATATATATTATATATATAATATATAGATATATAGTCTTTTAACGTGGCCTTCTGACCATCACATTTTAGAGCGTAAACACGGGGGACTAGCAGAAATCGAACTTTAAGGCCGGCTATCCCAAACCAGCGCTACAACGTGTTCGCCAGTCGAGTTCAATTCTCGCGCCCAGGTAGATAAAACTTCCAACTGTACACGGAGAATTGAACCAGCGGTCTCTCGTATGAAACAAGTCGGCGAGATCAGACGCTCCTGCCGCCAATGGAAAAGGGAAGCGTAGGGAGTGAGAGTGAGAAGGGGAGGGGAAGTGGGGGGGGAAGGGGTGGGGGGAGTACGCGTTTCTAATATATATACAGTATATATATACTATATAATATATAATATATATATATATATACTTACACATATATATTATATATATATCTATATATAATATATATAATATATATATATATATATATATATATATATATATATTTGTGCAATTTAAATCGTTGGTGAATGTAACGGGAACTAAGTCTTGAGTGCGCAGGAGTTCTTGCATGAGGGTACATGTTGTTACCGATGTTAAGAATTACTCTACGTGAGACTATGGTCTGGAATAAGAAGTATATGATCTAAAGTTCAATGTTGCAGATGGACAATCTTAGGGGCATGCTAGGTGTGAGAGAATTAAAAAATGAGGATGAATTATTAGAGAGATTGTGGTGTGGAGAAGGGTAAATGGAGAAGAGAATAAATGAAAGTATTTGAGATGGTTTGTCCTGTTGGAAGGATGAATGAATAGTCCGGTGGTTAAAGCGGGAGTATAGTGGCGAGTGTGTGGAACCGACCGGCTGGGGAGACGAAGAGAAAGTGGATTGGAGTCGGTGAAACGAATGTCTGAAGGAGAGAAATGTGAGTTTGGTAGACGCGAGAAGAAAGGAGTATAACAGGAGTGAATGGCCGGGGATTGTGAGGGTAATGTTTGTGGCCCACCTGGGCCAAGGGATGGAACCCCTTACACTGCGATCTACCATAGTGATGGTCCATCGCTGTCCCATGCAGCTTTAGGGTGATTTTATGACTGCGATGAGTTCTCGCTAATTAATGGTACTGAGGGGGGGGGTAAGGCTGGGCTTTATTTTCAACTTGTGTCATGCTCTGTTCTACTTGCTTTTCTTTCTTCCCGATGCTCGTCACGCACCTAAGACAGAGACAAGCGCAAATGTAAATGAAGATAAAAGAAAAGATATATTAGTCGACTTATTTCAACGAGTATAATAGATATATATATATAATATATATATAATATACGTATATTATAATATATATATAAATAATATATATATATATATATATATATATATATATATATAAATATATATATATTATATAATATAGGTTTATATATAATATTACTATATATATATTATAATATATATATATATTAAAGTCCAGATATCATTTTCGATAAATATTTTTTCTTTAAATATCGAAGTTTTGGAACGAATCAAAGTGTTAGAATAAAGTCTTATTATCAGTTCATATTAAAAGATTTTACCTCATAATATATAATTAATATATTATGATATATATTATTATATATATATAATATATATATATAATATATAATTATATAATAATTATATATTATATATATCTAATTTTATATTATATGTATTAAAAATAAAGATTTTCAATTAAATCGTCATTCGTCAGAGTCAAACTACCATACTCGTCATCATCATCTATTATGGTAAAAAATTCTAATCAATCCCATCACCAATATATATAGTTATATATATATATATATAATATATATATAATATATATATAGTATATACATATAATATATATTATCTATAACTATTATATATATATAATATACTATATATATATATATATATGCCAGCCTCTAGAAGAGACACAATTCATATCTCAAGAAACTACACAGCTATACCCGGGAAAAGGATACATTGCCTCGGAAATCCTGCAAAAAATTTACGCGAGAAACTACAAAAAAAAAAAAAGAAAAAGAAAAAAAAGAAAAAAGAAGGAAAAAAATCCATATCTCGAAAACTACAACAGCTACAGGGAAAATGAAATATATTTTTTGGAATCCTTGTAAAATTTTGGTTTAGGAAAATGTAAAAAAAAAAAAAAATAAAAAAAAAAAAAATAAACATAAATAATTGGCTATTTTTTTTTTGGGGGGGGTGCTGGGCGACATAAAATGAAAGAAAAATAAAATAAATATGTTATTTTTATATTTTATTACAGCGCCATTTAGGGGGCTCGAGGCCGACGGGGGGAACACAGGGGGGAGGACGTTTTCCATATACCCCGTAGGGGAGGGGCGGAGGAACCCCGCGACAACCAAATACCAAAGAGCGGTGAGTTCCGGAGACCCTCCCAGGAGGGGGGGGAATTAGTCCTAGCCACCGTAATTCCCGCGGAAAAGGTCGAGAGACCCCCGACTTACTGCCATCGGCTGCGTTATAATACAATACGCCTTGGGTATTCTTAGTTTTAAAAAAAAAAAAAAAAGCAACAATTTAAATAGAAAGTCAAGTTTATTTTAACGAGTGAACCCAATAAAATAGGTTTTATAAAGTAGGTCTCTCTAATTCAGTATTACTATACATGAATTATTAATCAATAGTATTTTTTTTATTTTTTTTTTTATTATTTTCTTTTTTTTACATTTTCCTATCAAAATTTTACCGAGGATTCCAAAAACTTGTAAAATCTCCTTTTCCAATTATTTTTAGTTTCCTAGATCTAGATAATAGATCTTTTTATTTTTTTTTTTTTACTACCATTTTCCGCACTAAAATTCGGACCAGCATTTCCAGCAGTGTATCCTTTTCCGCTGCTAGCTGTTTGTAGTCTTTGAGATAATTTGATTGTGGCTCTTCTAGAGGCTGACCTATATATAGTATATTATATATATATATCTATATATATATATAATATATATATATATATATATATATTATATATATATAGTAATATATATATATATATAATATACAGTCGTCCTCGTAGAACGCGGGGGTTAGGTTCCTGACCCCCGCATTATAGGCGACATTCGCGTATAACTTTAATAAGAATTATAAGGTGAATCATATCGGAAAATGATTTTGTTATTACCTTAATAATAATTGAACATAATATTGTGGCAAATATAATGTTATTTACACAGAACAGTATATAAACATAATTTATTGACTAGTTAATTAAAGTATGGGATATTTGATTACAATTAAGTACAGTACTGGTCTCATATCTACATTGAAAAGAAGCAAAGATTTTTTAAATGAAAAACATATACCAATGTATAACAACCTTATTATATTAGCGATAAAGATTTTTTTTTTATTTACTTACTTTGAATAGACTAAATACCTTTAATCATGGTAAGAACTCGAAAGTTAGTACAAGCTTTCAAACTCGTATCTTTAGAGAATTTTTTTTTTTTTGTAATCTTTTAATTTTCCTTTTGTTAACATCTTTTTAACACAAACCCGGTTATAGCAAGACCGAGCGTTTCTAAAATAACGAGGGACGACTGTGTGTGTATTATATATATATAATATATATATATTAAATATATATATTATAATATATTAGTATTATATATATATATAATATTATGATATATAATTATATATATATATTATATATATATATATAATATCATATATTCGTAATTATATATATATAATAATATATATATATATATATAATATATATAATATATATAATATATATAATTATATATATATATAATATTTAATTATATAAATATATATATACATATATAATATATATTTATATAAGTTATATAACTTATAATATAATATTATAAACTATATATAATATATAATATAATAATTATATATATATATACTATATATATATATAATATTATATTATCAGTTGGTTTAATTTTAAGTTCTTTGCAAGTCAGGCAAAACAATATATATCAATATATATATAGTATAATATATAATTATATATATTTATATATATAATATATATTATATATTATATATACATACTATATATAATATATAAATAATATATCATATATATATACGTAGATATATATATAAATATACTATATATTATTATAAATATAAGTATTATATAATATATTATATAATATAGTTATATATATAATAGTAATATATATATATATATAGAGTATATATGATCCTTAAATACTATATAGTATATATATATGATATAATATATATATAATATATATATATATATATATATATATATGATAATAATATATATATAATATATATATATATATATATATAATATATATATAAATGACATATATAAATATATAATATATTTGTATATATATAATTGTTACTTATATATATAAGATTATATATATATATATATATAGATATATATATATATATATATATATATATATATATATAGTATATATAATTTATCATAGATGAGAGGTACTAGCTACAGAGAATGATGGTTCCACATATCTAACATTTGAATTTCAATGGGCCTTACAACACTCGAAAAAGAATTTAGTAATTTTTAATGAAACTTAAATCGAATATGATTCCAATATCCCAGTATTTATAAAAATAACAGCTCAATTTTATTACAAACCAGTTCAACACCAAAATCATAATAAATTAATATAATAGAATAATAGAAAATCGTAATTATTGAATAAGTAAAACTCCCAACACAACATATCACTCCATTATATTAATATAGAAAACGGAAGCAATGCTGGCGGCCAGAGCATGCACAATTCGCCCGAGGAAGAGTCTTGACTCAACGCGGTTTCTTAGACTGGTTTTGAGTCAATATTTTAAGCAAATATACGAATCTAAATAATTCGGTATATAAGAGATGATCAAGTTACCATAAAAAAATATTTATTAGTTAATTATTATAATTATTGTTAAAATATATTATTAATGTATTCCAAAAACTAAATTGCAAATGCAATTTAAACGGGGATTATTTTAAAAAAAAAAAAACAAAAATGACTGCTGAACAGGGAGCTTCGTCAGGCGCACATCCACAGTTGGCCTAGCCTCTAGAGAATTTGAGGAATCTATTTTTCTGACTTCGGAGAAGTCAACATTTCCAACCGAATCCGCTATACTATTAAATAAAGGAATCGAGTAGAAATTGATGACGGCATCCTAAAGCTAGCCGTTTGATTTTATCATTCTTTTATATTATATTATATAATAAATTAATAATATTATATATATATATAGATATATTATATATATATTATATATATCATCATATAATATAATAATATATATCTGACTTTTTTTAATATTTTTTTGGGCTCACTAAGGCAAGTAGGCGTTGCCTAACTGCCCCGATACGCCCAAAAACGCCTGTATTATATATATATATTATATATATATATATATATTATAATGATATATATATATTATATATTACTATATATTAATATAATATATATCATATATATTTAAATAATGAATATAATAATATTAATATATAATATCATACTTAATATATAATTAAATATGATTTTTTTAAAATAAAAAATAATAAAAAATTACGGTGAAATTTAGACCATCTGGACAAATTATAACTCCTTAGGACATCAATAGGAATGGTTATTCCAACCGCATTTAACTGATCAAAAACTCCTAGAAATTATTAAAACTATC
>JABUQX010032508.1:0-12500 GCA_015478945.1 Trachelipus rathkii
TTTTCAGCATGCTAGATAACGATCCTGACCTAGCAGATATACGTGCATCGTTGGTTTAGTACACACTACGTACGCACAGTACACAATAGAACTAAACCAGATAATAACTTCTACTGTCCAAGAGAGCCTATTACCTTCAATTCAGTTACTGACCAAGCATTCGATCAACGTAGACTCAAACCGGTACCATTAGGAATAGGTGAAATAAATTAATATCTAACTAAATACCGGGGGTTATTATGTTAATGAAATTGCATAATTTAAGCCTTCGGCAATTCAATATTCCTTGCTAATTGTAATCACCCCTAATGTATTTCTTCCACATCTCGGATAACGTATGCCTGCGGATTAGCAGAGATTGAGCGTCGCATGTGTTGACCACTACCTTCTCGAAACCTAGGTGAGACAAAAAGAGTAAACCGAGATATAGCTTCTACTGAGTCTCAAGAAGAGCATTACTACCGGTTTCCTAAACAAACTCGCTCACCGACTCATCGAACACGGTTAGGGCCAACGGTTAACAAAGAAACTGAATTGGAGCAGCTATATATTTGGTGAATTATAAGAAAATTCAAGCCAGAACTTGTTAATAAATGTGGTATCGATAGATATGAATAAAAGAAAAAACTATTTTAAAAAACTTTTAACTATCATTCGATACTCAAATTTGTAAAATTGTAAATAAGCCTATTGACACTCGTAGTTTGGATTCATAATTTATGCTTGTATCGTTGCCTGCATTGATGTATTTATTTTGGTATAACATTGATACAGAGGTAGATTCACAGAAGAAGATTCAAAAAAGAAGATTCAAGAAAGAAGTTTACTTGAATTTGGTGTACTGTCCAAAGAAGAGAAGCATTTACTACGGTCTCCTTTCACACGCTTTCCGTCACTCGATACGTAGGGCAAACAGGTATACCCCTCAGCGAGTGTGGTGGGCACTGATCGCTTCTTCTGTCCGCGTCAATGGTGAATAATAATACCCCTATTCGACCAATAACCCGGGGGATTTTATCTTATGTATAAATGAAAATCCACATAATTTTAGCCTTATGCCATCAAATACTTGTTAATCTGTTAAATATCCACCACTAAAATTGCAGTTAACCACCAGCTAGGAATTAGATCCTGGACCTTACGCAGATGAACGTGCTGGTGTTTTGACCACATACGCTACCGACGAGACAATAAGAGAAACCGAGAATCACTTACTTTCAAGAAGAGCATCTGCTACTTTTACATACTTTGTCTCGTCGTAGCGTAGTGGTCAAACACATGACGCTCATCTGCTATAGCGTCCAGGATCGATCCCATATTGTGAAATTATACTATTTGGCGGGCTGAGTGTTATACAATTTAACAAATTTTAGATATGCTAAGGTTAAAATTATTGCCATTTACATTATCACATAATTACCCCGGGTTTTATGGTTTAATTTATTGCACCACCATGCGCCGGTACCTGTTTTGCCTACGATTCGAGTGCGAGCGGGAGGACCGTAGTAATGCTACTAATAGCTGAAGTGAGAAGCATTTCTTCGTTCTCTTTTTTGTCCTGCGTGTAGCAAGCTAAGTATTCAAACACAGCTCACAACTCTTACTGACACGGCAGGATTGAGTGTATCCTAGCATGGAGTAAATACACTACTAATTTTAGGGGGTTATATTTACAAATTACACAATACAATAACCTATTAACTTTTAATATCTTCAACATAAATCTGGTAACGAAGAACACATTCTGGTTATGGTATTAAATAGCATTATCTTTCTCATCGATCTGCGTGTATCATTCCTCTTTTTTTGTTGGCCCTATTATCTGTTTCGAGTGCGAGCGGAGGAAACCGTAAGTACTGCTCCTTTCTTGGAACAGTCACGCATCTCGGTTTCTCTTTGTCTTGTCGGTTACGCGTAGTGGGTCAAACACATGCACCTCATGCACTGCTAAAGTGTAATCACAGGAATTCTTGTATCCTATAGCAAGGGTCGATGATAAAAATAATACATTAGTTCGAGGAATTAACAAATTACAAATGTTATATTCGAGTTATTTAGTGTGAGCAAGTTAAAATTATTGCATTTTTCATTACATAATACCCCCTGGTCTATATTGGTATTAGTATTTTTTTCTAACGCATAGGTACACTCGTGTCACCCTAACATCGGAGAGGCTGTAACCTATATACTTGTGTTTGAGGCTCACATGTACGAGTGCCTCGAGAGCGGAGACCGTAGTTAATGCTCACTCTTCTTGACAGTGATTAGTATATCTCGGTTTCTCTTTTGTCTACTCGTCGCGTAGTGTGTCAAACACATGCAAACGCTTCACATCTCTAATGAAGAGTTCACAGGATGTATCCTAGCATAGGTTAGAAAATACATTAGGGGGTATTTTACAATTACAAATTTGATTTCAAAGGTTAAAATTATTGCATTATCATTATCATAATATATATATATATATATATATCATAGTATATTATTAAATTTATTATTATATATTATAATATATATATATATCATATATATAATATATCTATATATATATATATATATATAATATATATATATATATATAATAACAATTATTAATTTATATTACACAACTCTAAAACAAGTGCTGATTCATAAAAGATAACGCTTTAGAATCAACTTAATGATTCAGTTAACATTTTCATATTGTGAGACATTAAACTCTATGGTACAATTTATTACTGGGTGATAAACGTTTAGATGACTATTGACTTCTTATAAGCCACCTATAACGTGAGGAATACAAATACTATATAGCATTATCCACATATTTCATTAGGCCACTAGAGCTTAGAAACAGTGTATTCATAAGCAGTGACGCTAATAGATAGCATATGAAAAATTGGGACTTATAGAGTGAGAAAATCTAAAACTTAACTCATATATGTATTAATACGTTTAACAATACGGATTGACTCACAAGCTCACACGTCGCAAAAATAATGTATAGGGGACAATTTGAAATTTAAATTAACAACTTAATGTTTACATCTTTAATCTCTTTGCTATCAGCTTCGAAGATTTCTTTCAATACTGAACAGTTTTCCTCAATGAGTTGTTAACTGAATGATCTGTTATAAAAATTTCATTGTTTCGGTAATTTAAAAAATTTTGGCCAAAATTATACTAAGAAAAATTAGTGATGACATAAAATGTCCTAAAATCTTTTAGAAGAAGAAATTTTTCCAAGAATAATAAGCTCTGAATGATTCTAAAATCAAAGAGGGAATCTTTGTTGGGCCGCAGATTTATCATCTGCTTTAAGGACGAAGCTTTTAATGGGGCTGTTAAAGAGAATGATAAAGCAGCTTGGGAAGCCTTCAAAAACTGTTGTTTATAACTTATTAGGGAATTTATGAGCTGAAAACTAAATTGTAGTTGTTAATGAACTTCTGACTTGAATCTACACGAGTAGTAGTACTGCCTTGAGCTAATATTATTTCTTTTATATGTGAAGTCACTTGCAAGTTTTAATTCCGAGAAGTATTCTAAGATAAAACGTTCTTGACACTCCCTGCAAAAGACACTCTGTAACACGCATTTCTCATTTTTTGTGAAGATTTTGAGATATACTAGCACAACGTGCAAGAGTTCTGTCATGAGATCAGCTTTACTTCGCAATCCTCGCAACACTCTGGTGTGTTGAACGCAACCTTTTACTTTTTTAATGTGAAGGAATGTGACTTTATTAACTTCTTCTCTAATTTAATCTGAATAATGAAACTGAGCAAATGAGTAGTATGGTTACACACATTAACATTAGGGCTAATCTGTTCAAGACTTGCGATTAGTATTGATGTTTGTTGATGTCTCTCATATTATATTGTTTTATTATACGGGCAAGATCTGAGAGGAAGATACTATTTAATATTTCTATGTTCTTTACTTCTAATTTTCCTGATAACAAATATTTCTTAAATTGTGTTACAATAGAAGCTTAATTTACAAATGTAAAACAGATTTTCTTATAAATATTGACATTCCAGTTCCGCGAATAGTAGAAAAATCATCATTTAGGAAGGCAGAGAAATTAATAGTAATTTTCCAATTAATAATGATGCAACTCAGAGAGGAGTGAAGTTAATTCAAGAATATCAGAACATTTAAGCAAATTTTGATTTTATATTAATATAGATGTGTCATCAGTAATATTACAAAGAACTAGTGCGGTTTACAAAGTACATTAAAAATAGATATTACATTATAAATATATGCCTATATTAAGGTTCCTTTGTTTTCATTCTTATGAGGAATACCAACATATAGAATGTTATTTCAATGCTAATTAGTAACAATCAGGCAACAATATATTATAATATAATATTAATAATCAAACATAATTTGTCAAAACTTTAATTCTGTATGATCCTTGATTTTGAAAAGGAGATAGCAAATACCAAGCTTGATGTTCTATTTCTTCAAAATAGAGAATCGACGCGCTTAATTATGTTTTATGATTATAAATTTCAAAAGATTTCATCGACACTTGAAAGCTTTAGGGGCAAGTCGCTAAGGGTTAATGTTATTATATGGACAACATTAGAAATATAAATAGAGTATACTATTTATATCGTTAATTTATAACAACAATTAGCTTTGTTTCACGTAAAAACCAAAATCTAAGTGAAATAATAAGTTGCATCCTAATAAATTAATATATTATATATTAATAATATATTTTAATAATATTATATATATCTATATATATAATATAATACTAAAAGGATTACTATCCGATGAAATAAATTACGACATATACTGTCTAAGTTATATGAATTAACTTTACGACCTAATAATTAGCTATATAATACTATCCCTTTGAGAAATATAGTATCATGACGTTACATTTTAGTAAGTCCTATAATTCACACTAACAATGTGAGTAATAACCTAAGTTACTGTGGGTGAGTTATATGATATAATATATACTAATAATGTAATATATATATAAAGCGGTACTCACTTCTATCTTTATCTTACCTGCTTACTTATATATACTATATATTACTGATAGCACCGTAACTCATTCTGAGCAATAATGAGAATTATTTAAACTTATTAAATATATATCATATACTATTTATACAATATTTTATTTTCTAGAGGCTTTTTTTTATCATTTTTGTATGTATTTTTGTATGTTTAATATTAATATATATATATATTTCGTTCCGTTATTAATATACTATATATACCTATATATATATATATTTATATACTCACATATATATATATATAATATATATATAATATATATATAATAATAAGATATTATATATATTATTATTAATTTAATTATAATTATTACTATTATATATTATATCAAGTTGGAAGAATAGTGATTTAAATTAGCGTGGAATAATAGAAAAAGGGTATAGGAGTGAATTGATCCCAATATTTATTTATCTATTATTATTTATTAACATATATATCAATATTTCTTTATTCACTATTGTGAGTGATTTTCCGATAAGCGCCTAATACCATTTACCATTTCTTCTTGTTATAGTTTTTTGTTATCTATATGAGTGCAAAAATATTGCTGTTCGCCTTTTCAATATTGTTATTTTGTATATCATTAAATAAATTATAGTTGGCATATTGTGTGAAATATAGTGTATAGTTTTTAACTCAAAACTAGCTTTTGGAGGCCAAATAACTTGGTCTTCTGAGAGAGTTTTTGTATATACTAGAATTGCCAACTCGAGTGTATCAACATTACCAATTTATCTACATGGGATGTCTACTATACTATTGAATTATGACTTAGATTATCTCCATGTATATATACGTCTCACTCTAATTGCTGTATTTAATTTTAGTATCACAGATCTCACAAGTTGAGCCATTAGTAGGGATTTTTGTCATTAGTGCTTTGCTAATTGAAATTATGAATATCACAACACATCTGCTATGATTGGATTTTATTTTTTCTAAAAACTGATGTATCGAAATTTATAATAAATTACCAAAAATTAAAAAAAAATCATTACTATATTGGCAATCAAAGTTTTTCTAAGCTTCCTAAAAAAAATCTATAAATCAGAGGTTTTTAATAGCTTTCAACTAATATTCGTATATTTTGAAAGCAATATACTAATGTACCATCACTTCACTTCACTTTCAACTTTATTTCATTCTCTAACCATTTTCGACAGTTCTTAGATAATGATATAATTAAGGTTCTGCGGTACCTATTGTCCATGTAAATTTCGTATTAATTTAAATTCGAGTTAGTCCTATGTTCATATACTTATAAATTTTTATTATAAAATAATTTAATTCAGTCAATATATTTTAATTTAATGCTCAAATAAGTGACATTTAGAATAAACTCTTCTCTTTCTTTATATATTAACACTACAAAACATAATCCGGTGATTAGGAAGGCATAAATAATCTCACAATCGAATTTTTAGAATTCAGTCCTGATACGATTGTTGCTGAAAATTTTATTTAAACTGATAAAAATTTAAAATAACTACAATGATTATATTCATTTATTTATTCCTAATTTTTATTTACTTTATAATAAAATCCTATATAGCTTTAGAACCATGTGCAAGTCCACGTCATAGCATTAAAATCAACTCCCTGTATTCATTTCTTACTATTTTCTGGACTGCAGTCACAGTTTCTCCATATATTGGCGTTGATAGTCATTTGTCTCTCTCGTCATCACTAAGATGTTCTCTGCCTTCCTTGAAATGCTCCAGCCGCCTCAAAACTGTATTTCCGTGTGGTGTAGTGGTCAAGAGTATGCATAAACAAGTGGCATAGATTAAAAAATTTGCGAATATCTACAATCAAGATTTATTTTGTCACTGATATTTATATATGACCGTGGTTCTGACCTTTAGCATCTGCTTTCATGGCCAAGAAAAGTATTTTTTTTAATTTTTATGTCACCCTCTTGACAGAAAAAAGGGGAAGCTAATTGATCGGAAAGATCAGCATTCTTCCTCTTGCTCCCAAAACATGTTTTCACTATTCAAGTATCCGCACAGACAAACATAAACTCTTGCACCATAACTTCTTTATTATATATATATTAATTATTTATAATATATAATACAATACTATATATTATTTATTAATCTAATTATATATATATAATATCTATAAATATTATTTTATAATATATAATATAATAATAATTATATATAATAATACTAATTATTATATTATATATAGATATATTATTGTATATTATTAATATATAATATACTTAAGATATGATATTAATATAAAGTATTCATTTATATATATATATATAATAATATAAATACTATATATATATATATATATATATACTCATATATAATAAATAACTAATATTATGCTGCTATTAAAATATATATATAACTATCATCATATATATATTACTATATATACTAATATAAATCGATTAATATTAATAGTATTAAGTATACTATATATATTATAATAATTATACAATAATATATACTATATATTATATATATATCTATATAATATTAAATAATTATATTATAATAATATAATGTTATATATATTATAATATATACTATATATATATATATATATTAAATATATTATTATTAATATAATAATTAATAATATTAATTATTATATACTATAATACTATTAATATAATATAATATATTATAATATATATATTAATATTATATTATATATATATATAATAATATATAATATTATATCTTATATATAATATATATTATACTAATCATGCCATGTTCACTATAAGCTACCTTATTGTATTGTTATTGAGTAAAATACAATTGAAGTAGTGTCAGGAAGGCCCTAATCACACACTCTAGTGCACTTCCTCCGCCTTTATCCACAACCGGAGAAGCACTTGTAAGCTGCATCTCCTTTAATTTCTTTTAACATTCCATATAACGTCGGATTATGTTGTGAAAGCGCTAAAATCAACTGCTTTGTCTCACACTGCAACAAATACATTTCTTAAAGAAGAGATATTAACAATTTAAAAGGTAGTATGCGATTACCACATATTTATTATTCATTACCATTGGCTAAAAAAATAATATCTTACAAAACGAGAGAGAGAAGAGCAGAGAGAGAGAGAGACGAGAGAGAGAGAGAGAAGAAGTACTGATAGATGAGAGCATGTACAGAACGCATGATGTAACAATTGTTACGACAAAAGACTTGTAACAAAATAGAATCTGAACGAAGAAAGAAATATTGGAATATACTATTAGTTATGTCTTTAACGTAAGATTTCTCATGTGAAAGTATCAGAGCAAGCGACCTACTTTTCCATGCGGCACACGTCTCAACTTGACAGTCTCTGCATTTCCCTCTTCCATTATTGGGATCTCATGTGAAATTCTCTAAACCTTTATTAGCAATACATGGTGAATTATTCACTTAAGGAGCATACAGTAGTTGTACATGTTTTTGAGAGGAATCAGTGATAAATTTGAACTTTTAAACCCTTAAACTCATTTGGTATCTGTTCTCTCTGAACTCTTTTGATTTCACCTCAATTATAATGTCTGCTGTTTTGTAAATGAGCTCAAGCTTTAAATTTAAGTGAATAATTACTACTTGACTCTTTTATCAACTTTACATATCTTCTGCACCTTATTCAACTCTATTTTTATAACTTATCAGTAGTAATATTATATATTAATAACTACCTCATATATTTCATTTACTATAATCTCTTCATACTTTTCATCTAATATATCTCTATCTGTCTCTCTCTCTTAATCCTTACTCATCTCTTATTCCTCCTCCTTCATCTCTCTCTGACTCTCTCTCTTACTCTCATTAACTCTCTCCTACTCCCTCTCTCTCTCTATCATATGATATATCTCTTACCTACCATAATCACTATGCATATGATATCTCTATCTATTCCAAAAATCTATAATCTAATCTTCGTCAAAAATCTCTTGGATTATAACTTCGTCTGTCTTTACTTATCTCTCTATCTATTATCTCTCTCTCTCTCTTATCATCTCTCTTCTCTTACTCTCTACTCTCTCTCTCTCTATCTCTCTCTCTCCTATCTATCCTCTCTTATCTAATGGGATAACTAGCCTCTGATCTCTCTCTTATATTACTATTACTCCTATCCCCTCTCTCTTTTCTTCTCTTTCTCTCTTCTCTCTATCTCTTTCATCTCTACTCTCTCTTTCTCCTCTTCTCTCTCTCTCTCTCTTCTCTCTGTATATATATATAAAAAATAAGAATTTTAAAAAATGTCCTGAAAATTTCATGACTTAGTTATTTTTAGTTAAACAGTAAAATTTGTTTGGTTTGGAATAATTTGGTAGGGGTAATAAGCAAAAGAGGGGGGAAAGGGTATTTACGCATAGCGTGTAGGGAGAGGCCAGAGCGATTAATGGTTTTTGGTAGTTTATTGTTTGTGTTTAGACTGTAAAATGTTATCAGAAATATTTTTATTGTTAAGTAAACTAGGTTAAAAATTAAAATGCATTATCATACCATTATCTTACCATACATAACCTTACCATTGCCTCACCACACCATTACTTTACCATACATAAGCTTACCATACCTTTACCTTACCATTACTTTACCATATAGTTAATTTACCACGCATAACCCTACCATATCTTTACCATCACCTTACCATTGCCGCACCATGCCATTATATAGGCTATATGCTGCTTAGTCTAAATATTATATTTTTTAATATGAGTTTATAATTATCGGTAAAATAATTAATTTACCAATAAATAAGTATGAAAATAGATTTTTAAAATATATCTTTCTTAAATTTTCTATTTTCAGTAAACAATTAGGCCTTAAATACTAATATTAAGACATCTTTCATACATAAAACACTCAGACAATTTTATTCATCACAAATACAGAATTTATCTTAAAATATTGTAAGTTCACCTCTTATTTAATGGTTCTATTCATAACGAAATCCATTGTTCTCCCAAAAGCTTCTTAAAAGAATATAAGGAAAAGTTCGCAAACTGAGTTGGGTTTAGGTGTTAATCCTTACACTTATATTTAGCATGAGATTAATCCTTAGGCTATATAGTTGAAAGATTTTTTTCCTTTCAAATTATTATTGAAATATTAATCTATAACTTAATGTTTCTTGAATAAGAATTGAAAATCTCATTATACACTTATTTTGAAGTATTAATCTTCACTTAGATTTTGAAGTTAACTCTTACACTTATTTTTTGAAGATTAATCCTTAACAACTTATTTTTAGAGATTAAATCAACGCAAATTTAATATTTTTGAAGATTAATGATAAATGATTGGAAAATTCAATCTTTACACATAGTTTTGAAAGATTTAAAATTTATGAAGACTAATCACTATAACAACTCGGAAGAATTTGGAGAGCAAACTTTCCGTTTCTTGTGAAAATTAATCCTTAACACTTTGTATTGAAGATTATAAATCCTTACACTTATTTTGAAGATTAATCCTTACACTTATTTTGTATGTTTATACAGTATAGGTACTATATTATTGAAGATTTAAAGTCTTGCACTTATTTGACAGTTTTAACATACTTTATGAAAATTAATACTTTCCACTCTTCTAAATATGTGAATAGATTAATCTTTAACTTTATTATATTTAAGATTCAATACTTACACTTCATTATATACTTGATTGATTCTTTTCCTTAACCATTTTTAGAGCTTAGAAGAATTGATATTTAGATTGATACACTTAGAATCGAAAATATGTTTAAAAACACTTATATTTATGAAAATAATATTCATCTTAATTCTCAAGCTTATATTTTAAAAACATTAAAGCTTTACCTACTTATATCTTTGGAAGATCATAATCCTTTACACTTATTTTGATAGATTTTATTGGAGCTTCAGATCTTCTATTTTGAGTCGTATTAGTTTATAATATGTTTATCAAAATATTTTGTAGAACTATTCATCCTACACTTTAATTTTTGAATAGATATTGAATCCTATAACTATATTTAGAAATTTGAATCCTTACACTCTTCATTTATTGAAAATTATATCCTTATCACTATATTTAATTAAAAATGAAATTATTACTACCTTAATTATTGAGAGAATGATATAATTCCTTACATACTTCGTTATTTGAAAGATTAAATCCTTACACTTATTTTGAAGATTAAAATATAATAATTGTTTTGAAAGATTAATCCTTATACACTTATTTATTGAAACGATAATTCCTTGCACTTATATTTGCGAAGAGTTTATAAATTACCTAAACAATTATTCTTGGAAAGATTAAATCTTTTACACTATTATTAGAATATATTATCTTTACACTTATTTTGAGAAGAAATTAATCCTTACACTTATTTTGAAGATTAATCCTTACACTTATTTTGAAAATTAATCTAAGAAACTTAATTTATATTAGAAATATAACTTGTTTACAAAAGTATAGTTGAAAAATCCCTCCTTAACTATATCTTTTATGGTACATCAAACTATTCTCTCTTTATTATTTAGAAGAATTCTTACACTTACACATATTTTGAAAAATAATTATAACGAAAAAAAATACAAGTCTTCATTCATGCTTTATCATTTTTCTTAATTCTTTATTAATAATTCACTAAATTTATAACATATTTTAATGTAAAATAATGGAACAATTTATATAATTGGGTGAAAAATCATTTGAGTAGCGACAATCAGAACAGAGACTACGTTAATTAACAGTTAATATTACTTGCATTTTCTACTACTCTAACTACAAGAGAGGTCAATCGACACAACTTGATGAGACTCCAATAACTTGCTAAAGTCCTCTAAATGCATAACTTATGATTTCACTTCTTCAAGTATCAAAATAAAGACGAATTAGAGATTGTTGTTGAATAAAGGAAGTACGTTCTAATCAATTCATTGCGTGCCTGCGAACTTGCAGACGAAGTGTAGGTCGCGTGTCCCTCAGTCTTTAGTAGTTGCTACGTGTTTGTACTGTCAAACGGATTGCATCGCTCGCTCGTGGGCGTGCCCTGTTGTTCATATTTATGCCATCTCGTGGTTAATCTGCCCTCAGACCTGGTATAGCAAGTATTCTTGAGAGTGTTTTTTATTGTTTTATAATTGAGAAAGATATGAATCGCTCCGATGGAATTTAGGATTAGACACTGGTATGTTTCGAAGCAAGATGCATTATCTTGGTTCACCCTATTCTGACATTGGGACAATCTTGAACTTGGTCGAGAATGGATAAATTTTGTATTATTCAGATTATCCTACAAAAGCACACCTTTTACCTTTTCAATTACAATAAAGTTTACACATTTTGTCCAATATCTCAAGTGTCAGAAATTTATGAATACTCCTTTCAGAGACGTAAGAAATATAACATACATAATTTTAATTTCAAACAGGAAATTTTAGCGGACTACACGCTCAGTTTAGGCTTAGAAGGCAAAATGGATATCATCTTCTCCAAACTTATATACC
>JABUQX010032510.1:0-2500 GCA_015478945.1 Trachelipus rathkii
ATTTATATATATATTATATATTTATATATATATATATAGTATAATATATATATTATATTACATATATTATATATATTATATATTTATTATATATATACCGGTATATTATTATTTATTTATATTATATTCTATATATATATATATATATTTATTATGTTATAATATATATATAATAATATATATATATATAATTAGGGGTGTACCGGAACTGATTTTTTTCCGTACCAAAATAATGGAAGTTGGCCGCTCCGATATTTACTTTGAAAACTTTTATATTCTTTTGATGGCGTTATACATGTTATCCCCTACGAAAGTTAAACCAATTCGTTTTGTAGATTTACTCTGGTTGTAACAGGGTGAGCCAAAATGTTTGACCAGGTGAAGCAAAATTTATCACTTAGAGGTAACATTTTAAGTTATATCTCCATATTGGTAATTCTTATCCCAAATTTCATAGAGAGATTTGTTAGGGATACTTTAAGGTACATATGGGTCTCTCCTGTTTTTTTTTTTTTTTGAGAAAATAATATTTTCACCATGAAAATGAATCCGAAAAATTGTTAAAAATCGAAGAAAATTCCATTTCAAGTGTGTATTTTAAAAGAAGGAATAATTTAACGATAATAAATTTTGTGTGATGATACATACTAAAGTAGGTTTTAACTTAAATTTTATTTGAAGTTTGGTAAATATTTTAAAAAATTTACAAGGTGTCCAAAAATCAAATTTTCGGAAAATCGGTAACTTTGAACCTTAATATTTCTGATGGGGTAAGTGCTAAAAATCTGAAATTTTCACACATACTACCATAGATGTTCCTTCACCTGCAATATTGACTTTTGTATTTGCTTGTTTTAAGAAATACAGCCATTCAAAAATGCCCAAAAAAATTTTTTTTTTTTAAGTTGTGTTATGATAGCATACGTAGGCCTACTCGTAATATAAAGTACCTATATTGTTAAAGTGTGTAAATATTATTTTTATTATTAGAATTATTAAAATTTTTGTCATAATTCTTTTTTTTTTTCAATTTTTTATTAGATAAAATACTGAAACATAAAATTTCATAATTTTGGAAAAAATTCACATTTGGCAAATGTCAATAAAATATAACTCTTAGACTTGTGTTTTCCTATCCAAATTAATACTATATACTATTAAATCTACTTAACTTTAAATTTAATTAAAATTGTTTGATAAACACAGACCGTAATATATTATGTTAATGACGTTTCTCCCGACGTACCACTGACCGGATTTTTTTCCCGATTCATTTTTTAAAAAAGGACGATGAACTGGAATTTGAAGCGATTTAGTCTTATAGTTTACACTTTGCATATCTGTAAGATAAGAAACTCCATGTATGCAGCATAAAATATTAAGTAAAGACTGTAACTTAAAATTTCGATTTTTCATGATTCATTAAAAAAAAAACTGCGATTTTTGACCGATTTTCCCCAATTTTACGGTACCTATATATATATATATATATATATATATACTATATTATATATATCCATAATATATATATATATATATATATATATATATATTATATTACGGTTATATTCATATAATTTATATATATATATTATATATATATATATATATATATTATTATAATACTATATTTAAATAAATAGCACACACAAACATTTTTTTAAGATAAAGAGGCCCGTATATATTTTTTCATTTATAATCATCATGGTATGAGCGACACAAGCACACTTCAAAATCTTAGCTTGCGTAACTGAATTAATGTCGAGCTGCATATCGAGTATCATGGCGAATGCCTTTGTCTAATTTTAAATATAATTTAAATGTTAAGTAGATTTTAATAATGTTATAGTATTAATTTGGATAGAAAACACAAGTCTAAGTTATATTTTTATTGCATTTTCCCAAACATGAATTCTTTTCGCAAACTTATGATTCTTAATCGATCATTATGTCTTTGTGATATAAATTGAAAATTACAATTCTGAAATAACTCCTTAATAATTTCATAATAATTACAAGAGAGGAGCTACACACTTTAAAAATATAGGTACTTTATTACGAGTAGGCCTACGTATGCTATCATAACACAACTTAAATTTTTTTTTTTTTTGGCATTTTGAATGGCTGTATTTCTTAAAACAAGCAAAACAAAGTCAATATTGCAGGTGAAGGAACATCTATGGTAGTAGTTTAATGTGTGAGATTTTTAGCACTTACCCAATCAGAGATATTAAGGTTCAAAGTTACCGATTTTTCCGAAATTGACTTTTATGGACACTCGTAATTTTTTTTTAAATATTTACAAACTTCAAATAAGATTTAAGTTAAACCTACTTTAGTATGTATCATCACACAAATTTTTACTATCGTTAATTATTTCTTCTTTTAATATACCCACGAAAATGGAAATTTCTTCGATTTTTATCACAATATTTCGGATTCATTTTCATGGTGAAATATTATTTTCCCAAAAAAACAGGAAAGGCCAAATGTAACCTTA
>JABUQX010032510.1:12500-27500 GCA_015478945.1 Trachelipus rathkii
TATAGAGCTTTATATATTACTTATATATATTTTATATAACTTATATATATAATATATTTAGTCATATTTCTCCTATACATTAGCTATACTTTCTTATATTTAGTATTATCTATAATTAGTGAGAGTACTCATATATATGTATAGTAAAATATATAAAGATAACCACCTTATATAATATACATATATACATTATATATAATATAAATATATAATATATAATATTATATATACTATTTAGTAGTATAATAGAATATATAAAATTATATAAATATATATAATATAGTTATATTATATATTATATATATATATATTATAATATAATAGATATATAATATAAGATAAATATAGAGTATATCAAGGCGCTGCAGAATTTGAACAAGCGAAGCACCAAATGTACTTCACCCAAGCTATAATAAAAGATAATCACTAAAAATGATAGTAATCAACTTTAAATCAAATAACATTAATTATTACATAATAATCATTCTTTATATCGAAGTCATTTTCTAAATTGAGTTATTGAGCATAAATACAAGTATGATATACGATGTATTTGTAAACTATTGATTTATGGTTAGTATCACGTAATTATTAGGTAGTGTAGTAGTATGTGTGTGGGTGTGTGTGTGTTAGAGATATGAAGAGAGAGAGATAGAGAGTAAATAGAGAGAGAGAAGAGAGAGGAGTAAATAGAGAGAGAGAGAGTAGAAGTAAGAGAGAGAGAGAGAGATAAAGAGAGATGTTAGAGAGAGGAGAGATAGAGTATACAATATTAAAATCTGATCTATATCTATAAGTAAAGGTACAAAAAGGATGCTTTTAAAATAATAAAGCATAATATTTTCCCTTAATTTACTTATTTTTTTATTTATGTACTCTCCAAATCATAAAAAGATTTCTTGTTCCTATTCCAAAACCATATTATTTCAGCTTAATATTTTATAAATTAATTATGGGAGTGATAATTTTTTCACAAAAATAAATATTTACTTGTAAAATATAAATTTTCAATTTAATTTATAGAAAAATAATAACACATATCTATTATGTGATTAAGCAACTCCGAAAGAGAATATATGAAAGACTTATCCCTATCAGTGATCTGTGGTCCGTGTAATTCACAGTGATCTGTATCTAAAGTTGGAACAAATTTATATCTTTTTCACATTTGAAAATAATTTTGTTTCAGCAATAAATTCAATGGTAGATATATATTTTTTATAATATATTATTGATAATTTATTTTTGTAATTAATAGTAATAATTTGGCTATAATACTATAAATTACTAATAATAATTTTTTATTAAATCAAAATATAAATTAAATTTTCAAAATTTTTATAAAAACAATGTAATATCTGGTATACTACTTAACTACTTATACATAGTTGTGCACAATTTTTTTCCATAGAATTTTGAAATTAAAGCTCTACATATTTAGTTCTCGTTAGCATTAATAATCTATTGAGAGAAAAACATCTTAAAAGAAATTAACAAGTTGGGACTACTACCAAAAAGTGGACAGACTATTAATCAAAGAAAAGAATAAAATAAAATAGAATAGTTACCAATAAATATTAGTTTCTATTATATAATATATATATATAATATTAATTAATATAATGATACTAATATATATATATTAATATATATATATATATATATTATATATTATATATATATATTAATATAATATAATTATATATATAATACTAATTAATAATAATATTAGTATATATATAATATATACAAGTTGTTGCTCCAAATAATGAGAAAAATAATAATGATAGATACCTGGTATGTTTAATAACTTTATCGCAATTTTACATATATTAATTAATTATTTTTACTAATTTATAGCTATATAATAATAATCTTAGACATAAAAAATATAAAGCTTTGCGGACTTTATGCCATAATTCCAATATCAAAAGTAGATTAATGGAATGAAGAGATCTGAAGCTGTCTGTTTATAGTGTGAATAAAACCATCTGAGTCACCTAAAAATATGTACTTTATAATTCAATAATATATTATTTTCACTTATGTTAGTATAATTATGCTTCTGTACTATCTTTCTTACCAATGCTGTACTGTATTTGATAGGAGTATCTACATATTAATTCTGTAGCATAAGTGTCTGAAAGGATATTATAATAATATATTATTAAAAAAAATATATCTCTACTCTGAAAAACTGTGAATTTAATAATTTTTATATAAATAAACTATTAAAAAGTACTGTAATTATACTATAGATGTGTAAAGTTATGAGCATACTGTGGAGGAACATATACCTATATCAGCACATCAACATATAATCAATTTAATATACATTAAAAACACATACATATAGTATACTATCATCAATTTTAATTTTATAATTGAGTTTAACTGTAATTTAGAATGAATCAGACTAACTACTATTTGATAACTATCACCTAGACTATTTATATAATTGTGAGCTATATAGAATATAACCATAAAGATCCTAATTATAATTATCAAATAAATTAAAGGTAACATGCCACGCATTAGTACATAAACTTTTGAAAAAAAGATTAAGCTAGTTAATAATATATATGAAATTAATATATAAAATATAAACATATATCGGATTAAAAAATAGCATACAGGTTATGATAAGCAAAATTAGAGAATAATACATAATTCAGCCTGAGCTCTTACATTTGCAGGTCTTGCCCAGTCTATAACGTCACACCAGTCATTTTATATAATATGAATAGGGCACGAATTACCACCGTACGTTGTGTGAGTTTGGCATTATCTGTACACACGAAGAATCAAGTTGTCGTTATCTAGCTTTTTGCCAATTAAAAGCCTTGTTATCTACATGAAATGAATATTTAGTCAACCAGAAATCATTGACATGCAAGTTGCTAGTGAGTAAATTTTTTAGTTTACATCAATTTTCGAATTATCAATTGATATTAGTAAATAAAAGGATATTAAAAATATAAAGGAGTAATTAAATGAAATAATTATTATAGTGCATTGTACTATTTGCGATTAATCTTATTCTATAACACTCACGAGTGTATATTTATAACTCATCATTTAAAACTCTTAACATGCATAATGTATAGGGCGACACTAATACCTTATCTCATATAATAAAAAGACTAGTGAGATTATATAATACTATATATATAGTATGTTAAAATATAAGTGAATCGATAAAAGAAACAATATACAGTATATAATATACAATGATATAATAAATAAATAGATATAATATATATATAATAAGTATATTATTCACTTTCAGTATGTGATGTGTGTTTTTGTATTAGATAGATATATGTGTACAAATGATTTCAGAATTAATTGTTTTGGAGATTAATCTGGCCTGCTCTTTCCGATTTTTTGTGACCGATTATCTCTCGCTCGACCGCCTCAATCCGAAAGTATAATTTGCAATACAACTTATATTCTTTAAGATTCTAATTATTATTAATTATATTTAAGTGATTTATTGATTTTATTCAGTCTATATAAATCAAAGAGGAAAATCAGGATGGATTTTTTGAGGATCGTGAAGTCACGCGAAATTAAATTAAAAACAAACTTTTTTTAAGTTCAAGATATAGTTTTATTATTTTTAAAATGTTTCACTTCAAGCTATGTAAAAAAATCAGAAAACTTAAAATAGGGCCTTCTAGTCTATGACACACATAAAAACAAGCAACCCTAAAGTGCGTCTATACGACCACGAATCTATTCTTGAGAATATTCTATCAATATGTACACTTACATCAAATACAGAGAAAAGACCTTTTGACAAACACTTTGATCACAATCACGTCTTTACAAAATGGACCCCCACCCCCCACCACACCTCTCCCACCCACCACCTCTCATCCTACCTCCCACCACCCACCACACCCCCCCCCACTCACCACACCACACTCACACCCTCACTCACCTCCACTTTCGCCTCGCCAAACTCACATTTCTCTCTCCTCCACACACCCTGAGAATGTCATTGCCCTCTGAAACTAATAATCTATATTTTTTACTTTCTCATTGAAGTTGAGAGAGATCACTTATCAACCCTATAGCTGTAGTTATACAGCTCATCCTAAACACACTCTACCATCATATATACATATATACCGCTATTAATAGAGCACCGACTTATATCATTCTATATCACTACTATTCCACATGATCACAATACACTAATTTATCACATTAACTTATTACTAACTTTATATATATCTCCAATTTACCTACCTTATTTTCTTACAGTATACTAATATACATCTTATCGTACTTTTATCTGAGATCAAACAATCATCAGTAGTAAATTCATTGACTTGTATTATCTACATATGATTCTCTCCGTGCCACTCATCCATGATGCTATAACTCCTTCTCATTACTAATGTCTATTGAACTCATTAACAACTATAATTAAATCAGACAGCTTTCACTCACATTAATGCAACTATGATCCAATCCTTGCTACAGAGCACAATCTCATTACTTAGTCAATTTTCTTTGTCACTTCTCTCAATTATCACTGATATGCAATCACTGTCACAATATCTTAGCATTATCCTAGACCATAGTGCTATCTAACTAACTTATATACTAAGTAATACATCTATTATAGTAACATAATACTAATTACCTACTCAATAGATTAATAAGACTCTGAGCGCACTCGACTTAGCCCTTTTAACATCACCAATCGATATATATTATAAATTATGCCACCAAGCATACCTTTGCACCAGCCACCTTCAAACTACATAACTTTCCTATTACACTCATCATCATCAGTCTCAGATTTACCCATCTCATTACTATCTAAAGTTTTGAAGTCATTACCATATAATATAAATATTATAAATATCAAGTGAATACAATATATCAATTGACTTTGTTTCAATCCTCTAGATGAACAATATTAGTATGACTCGTCTTTCTACTCAGTTTATCTATAACTACTTATTATCTTCTAATTCTACTGCCCATTCTAAATTCTTGAACTATATAAACTACATTATAGTACAATCTTTCTTTGAAAGGCAAAATTTCCACCATGAAATGGTCCACCCTAAAACTCTCTTCACTTTTAATTTCTTCCCATCCAACCTTATTGATTTCTTCATTCACGACTTCTGCCCGACAATATGTACTTCCATATCTATTTCACAATAATCCAGTATCAATAATTTAGTACAGACCCTGATATTTATCTACCACATAAGGTTAGAATTAGATAAAAATAGTAGTACAATAAACATATTTGTGGAGATATTTTCCTGATGAACACAAATTCCTCCATTAACAAGATCATAGATGGCTAGCTCAATGTCATCATAGTGATATCACATAAGTACGTAAAATAAAGCCCACCTCATTTATAAAGACATAATAAGACTTCAAATTTATTGAGAATGTATTAGAGTTCAAAAATAACAACTAACTATATTTAAAGCACAGAATAACTTATGTGACCTTTTAACCACATAATAACGTTAGAGGCAGGCTTACATAGAGATGCGGCAAAGTTAATGGTAGATACTAAATTTTTATATAAAAATTAATGGACTATACATGCTTTGAAAACAGCGGTGGAAACGAAAATCTTTGACTCCATTAGTAGGAGTATGTTATAAAACCATTTCTTACTTTTAGCACCGTATACATTATATTTTTAAGAGTTAAAGGCAATGTATAAGCCCACAAGTTTATGGAAGCAGAGCGCATCAAACTGCATTATGTGTCCGTCATCGTAGAAAAATCGTGTCCAGTTAAGACTGCTCTAGGATGAAAATGCATCTTTTTGAGCACTAATTGAGAAAGTTAAAAGTTAACACATTACATACGCTTAACAATGTCGCAGCTCCACCTATTATCCAAGAAAGCCAACGTTAAAGAATACGGGTCATAATATATACACTATCTATTTACTTTAATACCGAACGAAACGTTAATAGTGCTTCAAAAGAGTACCGTAGACCATGCGAATTGCCTAAATCAGGCAATGGAAAGAATTCTTTTTTTATGGTGTGTGTGCCTTATATCACACGAAATAACACACTACTTTAAAATTATGTAGTGCACTTACTATTACTATATTATATATCCACAAATTTCTATAAAACATATATTATAATTTATATTACTAGATCTCTGTATTATAACTATTTATTATCTAGGAATAAACTATATTAACTTATTTATCAGGAATAACTAAATGTAAAAATTATACTGAATAATATTAGGCAAATTATTAATATTATTAGATTATTATTTTATCACCTATAAATACTAACGTAAATTTACATAATATGATATATGTAAATATCGATATGAATATGCTATGACTGGTAAGATAATTATAGTGCTACTAGTATATAATGGGTATATATTAGATATATGTGCTATATATTTATTATTACACCTGTAGTGCAATGGCATTTCAGTCAGGATATTACCAGCGATTACAATGGTCTACTAATATAAATATATTAAATATCTCTAGTTAAGTATATCTAATAAATAAGTATCTATAGTATTATAGACGGAACATATATAGATCACGTATATCTAATCTTAAGCAATATATATTTGTGATCATATCGGAAATAATTATATTTATGCTTAATTATTATTCTGTGTAATATTATATTATATTACTTTTATAATATATTCATGGAGAAATATTATTTTATATTGATTATATAACTACTATTTATGACTTGTATATACGCACATGAGTACCTTAATATTTTAGTTAATTTTCGACTTGTGAGGTTATTACCATATTCTATAAATTAAATCAACTTCACACACAATTGATAGTCTTCATCACTACATTACACATATAGCTCTGAAAAGGTGTAAATAAAAGAGCCTAGGCTTTATCTTTTACCTATTAATTCATTATATATATTATAATTAAGATTCTTATTATTATATATTATATTATATTATATTATTATTATTATTATATTACTATATTATTATTATTATTCATTATTATTATTATTTATTCATGAAACATCTCATAATACAGAGAATTAATAGCTTATTATATATCGATTAGTATATATTATATTATAAAATATATATATTTATAATTATAATTCTTGATCTTTATTTGTCTCATCGCGTCCTTAACTAATGTATATAATAATTAATATATAAAAACCACAAAATTTTTATAATTAAATTTAAACTATATTATTAATATTAATTCTATATTTTTCATTCTATTCTACTATATAATATAAAAAGTGATATATATATAAATATGAGCTGTATATAAATAAATAAAATAGTTAACTACTATATAATAAAATTATAAATATATATAAAGTGAGAGGAAATATATAAGTTGTTTTTTTGTTACAATAACCTCTATATCTAAATTTAATATTAATTACTATCATAATATATCATATATATTTATAAAATACCAACTAAGATATTATATGTAATAAGGTAGAAAGTAAAGGCTGTTGATCGCTTGACCTTTACTATTACAAGTTGACTAATTAATATAAAATTAACACTGAAAATATTATATACAATGTGATGGAAATTCAATGACAATAAAAATAGAGTTTTATCATAGATTATGTTGCACGTTATATAGATAGTACATAGTGATAGAATAGTGAGTAGAGTAGTGAGAGAGTGAGTGAGAACTATAACCTAGAACACTCTAACTCACCGTACAAGAGTAAGATAGAATTATATATTGAGTAGTAGCGCCCAAACGCACCACAGATAAATAATTTATAGTATATTATAAACATAATATTCTTATAAAATAATATAAACTATATAATACGTCTTATATTACAGCATAATCAAGCATTAGGGGTAGGTAAATAAATAAACTCACTCAAATTATATTTTATATATATTTAGGAGGGGGGGAAAAATAGAAATATTTGTGTGTGAGTATTTGAGTGTGTGTGCATGTGAGCGCCATCACAAAAATATAATAATTTAAATCACATCTATTGATAAGCATGTATAGTGAGTAAGTATAATATACAGTGACGATAATTACTTATTACCATGTTGTAGTGATAATGGAAGAAGAATACTTTATATCTAATAGCAGTATATGAGAGTATTTTATCATTATACTATTACACGCGAGGAGTACACGCTGATGCAAGCGAGGTCTTGATGATATACCTAGAGGTAAAATAAATTATTCTTTCTCAGTAGATCATCATCATTCGGTGCCACCAGATATAGGTTATTCTACCAATATATATATATGGTATAGTATAGGAGGATGCGCGAGAGAGAGTGAGCTCGTCATAAACAAAAAAAAGTCCCCCACTACCTCCCCTCATAATACCTTATAGTATGTCATATATATAAGAAATATACCCCAACTCTACTAGGGGAAGTCCTTAGTTCATATATACTAGCCCTAATAATTGAGTTATTTACATATCACATAACACTACGTAGAGCTAAGGCTAATCTATCTCTCACTGTATATATATGTCAGTACAAAATTTTCTAGTTGATTCATATCTCCTATTTATGATCTGTTTATATCGTAATGTAGGCTTAACTAATAAGGATAATCAAGAGGGTTTATAACGTGGTATAGTTATATAGCAAGCTCATACTAACCTCATTTAATCTTATAATATATATGCTAGCAGTGTATATAGTGACGAATGCATGTACTATATCTCGACCGCCCGCTAAGCGACCATAATTACACTTTCACTGACTAAATATTGTATATAATGTAAATCCATATGAGATGCTATGAGATATTAAGAATGTTAAGTATAGAAAAATTATAATAACTGGCTAGAGTAGAGCTAGAGAGTAAGAAGATATAGGAGTATTGAGAATGCATCTATATATATATATATGTAAATTTGATTTATATCCTAGCTTGATGACTGATATAACAAATTAATTGAGACCATAAAGATATAAGTTGTAGTAAGTAGTACGATATTATAGTTATAGGTAATAGTTATATAGTTAGTAAGTGCTAGGTAAAAGTGGAGAGGTACATATTGAGTGAAGGAGGTAAGTAGAGTTATTACTAGTAATATTCTAATGTAGTAAGTGCACCACTATTAATATTTAGAGAGTATAAGTGAATAGCATATATAATATAGGTTAATAGATATTAATTAGAGCCTGCTGGCTAAGGTATAACTTATCTCTATAAATTACATTAATAATTAGCCCAAATATATATTTTTATAAAGTATATTTATATAAAGAGTATCGAATATATAAATGAATATGTTATTAGTGACTATGCCAAACATTAATGTGATCTAATTCTGTAGGTATGATTAGTATAAGTAGAGTAGATGATGAAGTGTAACTTCTAGGCATAAATATCTAGATAATTAGATATTTATTACATAGATAATAAGAAAAAGATAGCTAAAGATATAGGGGCCTTTTATTATTAAAAAAAGAGAATGGACTTTTTTTCAATATGAAAGTTAAAAGAATTGAATACATGAATGATTTTAATGATTGTTCAAAAGTTGAAATTAATTGGGATGGAGAAAGATGCGAGATTCCGATTAATAATAACAGAGAGCTGTGATATATAAATAAAATAAGAATAATTAAGAGAGTCAATTTATATAAAATATATGTATATATATATTACACATATATAAATATTATTATATATAATATAATATATATATAAATTATATATATCATATCATATATATATATAAAATTATATATATATATACCATATATATATATTATATATATTATTTTATATATATACATCACAAAAGAGAGACTCCATACCCCGGCGGTCTCCATGCCCTTTCTAGCCTTACGCAGACTTAGATTATTGTGTTTTCTTCTTTCTCCCTCCTTCGCTCCTTCATTCTCCCATTCTTCAACTTCCCCCCTTCACTTTCTTGACTCTCACTTTTTGGTGCATGATTGTCTGCTTGAGGAGAGAGGCATATCGTTTTTAAAGACGCACATAAAACAACTATCCTGACTTTCCACACACCATTAAATCTACACTTTAACCCTGCGAGTCTTAAATTAATTTTTTCTCTCTTGATTCTTTTATTCTCATTCTATATTACTCACTCCCAAAGTAAAACTTAGTATTTCATCATTTTTTGTTTTGTTTCGGGGTTTTTTTCAAAAAAAAATAAATTGAAGAATGTTTTCATATTATATATATATATCAATATTATATATATATAAATATTTCAGATATATATAAGAAGTTATGGTGTAGGTAAGTAGATGTATATCATAAAGTGAGATAAAGTTAAATAGATTTATATATATTTATTATATGTGTTATGTAGCACACACACTAAATGATTATATATATATATATTTTAAATCTATGAGTGTGTAGCGCGTATAGGAAACTATCACTATACTTTATATATATATTCTATATATATATATATATAAATATATTATATATATATGGATTATATATATATATATTATTATGGAAAAAATGTAGTACATGAAACCCTAGAGTAATCTATATAATATGTATTATAAAAGATATTACTAGTATTTTATATATATATATAGATACTATATATATATATAATATGTATAATATATATATAGTATATATATAAATAATTATATACTATATTGTATATACTATACTATATATAATAACCTATAATATACTATAACTACTATATATAATATGCCTATATAGTATACACCTACACATTATAATCATATACTTACATAGTATCAACTAACTATCTATCATACTATACTACCTATATACTATATAATCATATAGTAAAGAATTTGCAATTTAATACTACTATACTATATTCATTCGCGATAATAAATGATATACTAATGTATATACTATATATATATATATATATATATATATATATATTAATAACTTACTATATAATATATATATATATATATATATAATATACTAATTATATATAATAAATATATATTATTAATATATCATTAAATAATTGTACTATATATATATAATACTATACTAATATAATATAAATATATACTATAAACTATATATAATAGTATATAATATATAATATATATATATATATTATATATATATAATCATATCATGTCATGTCTGTCAAAATTCTTGAGCAGGCAAATCAATATATATATAATATATATATTACTATATAATATATATATATATATATATACTATATATATAAATATATATATATATACTATACTATAATATATATATATAATATATAAGAGAGAGAAGAGTAGATGAAGAGAGCAGAGAGAGACGAGAGAGAGCCTACAACACTCAGAGAAATATTAGTAAATTTTTAATGAAACTAAATCAACAAGGTTTTCATTATCGTATTAAAAACTAAGAGCTCATTTTATTAAAAGCGCACAACAATTATAATAAATTAATATTTAGTAAATAATTTGAAAAGCTTATTATTACTAACTCCAACTCCACACAGAAACATTCTCACTAATAATTGAAAATAAAACTTACTGTCTTCCGAAGCAAATAGCACTAGCCTAGAAGGAGTTTCGACGCAGCGATATGACTCCCGTGGAAGAATGAGTCAATACCTTCTAATGGAAATTATGAATTAAATAAGTCGTATAAGTTATATAAAATTAATTAATTAGTTAATATTAAATTGCTATATATTATAATTATTCATATCTATTTCTTCTATGTATTAAATGATTCCTTTAAAAAAAATATGACTGCATTGAGTTCTTCAAAAATGAACCTTTGCCTATCATATAGGAAAAGGAACTATTTTTTTGTCTCAGAGAAATAAAGAGTTGCCACCAATCGCTTATATTAAAAAAAGGAATCGAGTAAAAATTTCAGTCGGCGGCTTATCAGTGACTCGCAACGAATCACACACACACACACACACCACACACACACACACATATATACTCATAAATCAATATATATATAGTATATATATATATCATATATACTATATATATAATACATATATATATTATAATATATATCACTATAAATATATATATAATACCTATATAATACTACTATAAATATACTATAATATATATATATAAATAAATATATATATAATTAATTATAATATAAAATATAGATATAATATAATATATAATAAATATAAATTATATTATAGATATATATATATAACTATATATAATATATATATATATATATACTATACTGAAGATCAACGCGCGTCACATAACGGCAAGAGACGTGCTTTATTTCTGCCTACCCCAAAAGCCGCCACTGACTAATATATAATATATATATATTATATAATATATACGTATATATAAACTCATTGACACTATATTTAATATAACTAGGTTGTAAAATAATATACACATATCTTCCTTATACTACATATTACATATATATATAAGTATATATATATAATATATATAAAATATATATATATATATATACACTTATTATATATATAAATAATATAAAATATATAACATTATATATATATATAATATATATATAATATATATATATAATTATATATATATATATATACTATAATAATATAATACACACTATTATTATATATATATATATAAAGCAAATTTCAAAGTTGGTTAGAAGATGGATTATAGTTCTTTTTCCTGTTTTCTTTTTTTCCCTTTTCATTCATATTTTAATTAAATTTCAGCTAAATTTCGAAAAGTAGCATATAATTTGCAGCTTTAATTTCACTTTTAATGTGTTAAAGAAAATATTTGAAGCAGTATAAAAAAAGGAATGTTTGTAGAAATAGAATTAAAAATTATAAAAAATAATTAAATTTAAATATATATATAATATATATATATATATATATTATATATATATTATTATATATACTATAATATAATAATATATATATATATAGTAAAATTATATATATATACTATATATATAAAAATATATAAATATATATATATATATATATATATATATATATATATATATATATATATATATATATATATATATATATATATATATATATATATATAAAAATGAAAAAAATATACACATAATATATATATATTAATATATATAGTATATATATTATATAATATACTATATATATATATATATTATATATATATATATATATATATATTAATATATATATATATATAATGTACAGATATATATATATATATATATATATATTATATATAGTATACTATATATATATATACGATACATATATTATATTTAATAATATTATATATATATATATATTATATAAATAAATAAACTATAAAAATAAAAGAAAAATTAATATATTATTAATAATATAATATTTATAAAGTATGCGACATAGGTATTGAACGTAGATATGATAAGAGCTGAAAATCATTTTACTAAATTATAAATAGTTGAAAATTGTATAAATATAATACAATGTAGTATGACAGAGATTAAGTAGAAGAGTAAGTAACTATTATGTAGCCAAAAAATTAAATCAGTTCATTTAGTGAATCACTAGATGAAACTTAGAACAAATTCTAGGACTGAAAATAATGAAGGAAGCCCTTTTTATAATAGTGTAGGAGAGAAAATAGTATGAATTTGACTATAAATATAATATATGAATAGTATAGGTAAATATGTTCAATTAGTGTAGTGTACTGAGAATGAAAGCTAGATGAGCTAGTATTAGTATATAAATATAATAGATTAAAGAATAGCATGAGTTGAATATAGTATCTAAATAAAACCAATAGTAATGAGCGTTTAACGAAAGAAATGATGTTATAGTAAAATACATAGAGGATAATAGTAATAAAGAAGACTAAAAGTTTGAGCATACATAGTATAAAAATACAAAAAATATAGAAACGGTAAAACGAAAAAAATATCTTTGGAATTTTAATTAATATAATTCGATAAACTTACTAAATATGATGAAAGAAGTTATTCTAGGAAAGAGAAACAAAAGGTTAGAATAGAGAGTATGATAAAAGTATAGTTCACAGAGTATAAAAATGATGGTACTTTCGTGAATGATGAATAGATACTTAAAGAGTAAGAGTGTAGAGGGAAACTACTTAGTGAACATTTGATTAGATTGTCCAAACATTTTTGAGAGAAATAATTAGAATGATAAGGTGATATGCTAATTATAAATTGTTTGTGATATTGATACATTAAAAAATGAGTAAATATATACATTTGGTATAATGAATATAGGTAATAAATATTATAAGGAGAGGATAGATAATTAATATGATAGAATAAGCAAAGTTGAAGAATATATGGTATAATATATTATCTAAACAGAGTGTGAATAGATGGAATAGTACTGTAGGTGAGTATTGAAAATGATCAAGAGATGTGAAAGGCTGAATATTATATTGTAATTGATTAGTTTATATTGTCAAATGATATGATAAAATCAAAATTAATTTAATTTGGAGGTATATATATATTATATAATTAAGATAGAGTATTAGTAGAGAGTTACCTAATATTAACAAATAATGTTCCTAAGTTATCTTCCTTTAATCGCAAGAATTAGCATTATTTGATATTGATTAGTGAGATTAAATATCGCTGGTACTTGTTGAAAGAGTGTCATTATCGAATGTAGACTTGAAGGAATTCTTGTAGTGAATGAAACAAAGGTAGCATATATAGATTTTATTATAGAAGTGATATAAGTGATGTGTAGATCAAATATATTAGTCACTAATGAATATATATATGAGGAAAGTGAGAGATAATAGAAATAAAATTGTATTTTATTAGTTAATTTATGTAACTTATGCAAACAGGTACGTATGTAGGGGATTATATAGAAGGAAGATTTTGGTCAGAATGTTAGTGCATATATGGAGTATTGAGTAGATAGGCTTACTATAAATGAACATGTAAGTATCAACACACACAGTGAAGACCATGGTTAAAAAATTAATAGAGTAGAGAGAGAGAGAGAGAGTGAAATGATAAAATTATTAATAGTGAGA